>OZ035882.1:54170280-54480402 GCA_964034835.1 Muscina levida
GGAATTCCATTGATTCCGTTGTTAACGTACAACATTTGATGTCTTAATACAGCTTTCGCGGTCTGTATAGTTTCTGTTGTGTTTTATGGCAAATACTAAAGTATTTTATTGTCTCCTTATGCGACGCTCAAGGCGAAATTCTTCCTAGCTCCATACAAATTAGAGTATGAGTATCAGTTATTTCAGAAATACTTGAAAATACTAAAGCAGCAAAATATTCAGTACAAAACAAAAAAAAAAACTCTCTGACTGTGAGACATCACATCGCATAAGGACAACAACAGCCATCACAAGTATTAAACAACAACACATCACATCATTAAGAGAAATCAAGTGCTTGAGTGGAGACCACATAAAAAAAGTTTTTCCTGACGCCCTTTGGTAATCCATTCAACTTTGGCAATGACACAGGCCAAGTTGTTCCAACTTCTGGATCACAGTTTCCGTTAGCTGGCTACAGTTTGCTTTGTGGTCACAACTTGTAGTGATTGCGGTTTATGTGTTCGAAAAAACATATTCATATATATATAGCAGCCGTAGCAATTGTTTAATATTAAATTCCAACATTATGGTTATGAAAATGGTACACATTTTATGTGTGCATGAAAATTGTCCATTATGTCATCACAGTTTGCGCAATATTGAAACTGTCAACTTTAAAAGGATATTAATTAAAGGGGATTTTTAAAAGCAACATCATACAGAGTATACGACTAAGAAAAATTCAGCAAAAACACTATACACATGTTTTCAGACATATCGGCTCTTTGATACAAATACATATGAGAGTCATATGAGATATAATACATATGAGACATTGGATATGCAATAGAAATTTAAAGGATAGACATATCAATACTATGCTGTAATAATTGGATACATTCAAACTCTTGTTATACCATCACCCTTAGGGATGACGATATATATCATTTTATACGACCCAAAAGTGTAACACATAGAAGGAGTCACTTTAGACCCTAGGTTTCTTTGAACCAAATTCAATTCATGACTTTCTTAATTCGTTTGTGCCTTGACCGTCTGTCTGTCCGTCCGTCTGTCTGTCCGGCTGGTGCGCACAATAACTTTCGAAATGTTTTGAAATTTTGCACGAGTACATATTTTCCTAAAACTACCAACGGTATTGCAAATGGGCTACATGGCCCCCCCGGTACCTCCCATACACATCTGGTACCGCCCACTTTAGAAATAGATTAATATTATTAATAGACATAACGCGATCGTGCCCAAATTCTGTATTTAGTAACGTTCAAGCAGGATAAAGTTTTGGAGAAAAAATCTGGAAGTCTAGACAAGCGCCTTCTGGTACCTCCCATACAAATATACCACCCCGCCCAGTTTAGAAATCGAGTAATAATATATATATAATAGACATTTTTTTGTTTTACTGAGGGTAAGGGTATATGTAATTTGGGTTGCCCGACTGAAACTTACTGGTTGTTGTTAACGGGTAAACCAACACACTCACTACCAAAGGATTACAGACCTATTAGCTTATCAACATTTCTTTTAAAGACTTTGGAGAGGCTAATTGATTTACACCAAAGACAGAACCTGGACCATAGCCTCATCAGTGGAGCGCAGCATGCATACCATAAGGGGAGATCTGTGGACAGTAGACCGTATCACCTTACAGGCACACAAATGATAACGAAAAAACTAAAAAGGCGACCCCTACGTTCGGCAAAAAAAATAAAAAATTTTTTTTTTTGAAATGTCCTTGGAACAATGTTTCATATTCGCTGTGGAACACGGTTTAGGAAATGGTTTATACACACTAGCGGCATTCTTGGACATCGAAGGGGCCTTCAAATATGTGACATCAACAGCCATAATGGAAGCGTTAAGGGAGACTGGAACACCTTTTTTGCTAAGGAACTGTATTGGTTCTATGCTGTTAAACCGTATAATCAACTCCACGCTTAGCATGAGTACTGCGAGGAAGCTGGCGACAAGGGGTACACCACAAGGTGGAGTGTTATCCCCACTGCTGTGGCTACTAGTGGTAAATGGCGTTCTTAAGACTTTTGAGAGGAATGGAAGGAAGATTGTGGCCTATGCGTACGACGTCGTTATCCTAGTCACAGGTAGGTTTGCGCCAACTTTAAGTGACATCATACAGGATGACTTACGATCTTTATCAGAAAGGGCCACTAGCTGTGGTCTGAATGTCAATCCACAGAAAACGGAGGTAGTACTATTCACACGCAAATATCTCATTGAGAATTTCAGGCTGCCGGTAATTGATGGTGTAGAATTGAAACTATCGTCTGAGGCGAAATATCTAGGAGTCATTTTGGATAGGAAACTAAACTTGAGACGCAATACGGAGAAAAGGACGAAGAAAGGACTAAATGCCTTGTATGCCTGCCGAAACTCTGTGGGGAAAAGCTGGGGACTACAATCTGCAATGGTATATTGGATATACACAGTTGTACAGCGTATCATAGTAACTTACGGATGCCTTGTTTGGTGAGGGGCTCTTGAAACGGAAAGTAAGTTAATGCTGGTAAGTAGTGTACAGCGAATGGCATCACTGTGTATAACAGGTGCTAGACGAAGCACACCACAAGCGGCACTGGACTTGATATTAAACTTAAAGAACCTGCGGTACCATGCACTCTCTGTAGGGGCTGAATGTGCAATAAGATTACGAGAAACAGGCCTTTGGCGTCAAACGGAGTCGGGTCACGCATCAATACTGTTATGGTTCAGCAGACATGGATGCAACGTAGGACTCAACAAAGGAACGGGCTATATGTTTCCGTTGTTGGATTTTACATCATGCCCGGAAATAGTGATCCCCGATAGAGAAGATTGGAAAGGTTCTTTAGTAGTGTTGATATGTCGTAGTGTTGATATACCAGCTCCAAAGCCACACTGGCAGGGTCCAATCAGGTCCGCTAGGATGGGCTTTAGTCTGGGTAAAAGGCTGATCCCGCGATAATTGGTACACACCCTTGGATCACCTTTCTTAAGCACAAGACACAACATACAAATTCTAATCATCGGGTATGCATTCCATGAGCTAAATTGTGTTTATGACCTGGTGCATGCATGTTGCCCGCTCATCGCCAGCGGCTCAATTAGGTTGGAATTTTATTTAAAAAATCTCCGAAAATCGGCAACGACCGTTACTTTGGAAACACCCGTGGTAAGTACCAGAAGGGGTTTGGCAAAGGTATCGATTTTCAGAGGATTTATCTGTTATTTTAAGGTTATTAAACTGACAAGTATTAAATGTCGGCAAGCTGTACATTTTGATGTTATAGAAGAAATATTAGTTATCCAAAACTATGTAATTTTGAATGTGAGGTACCAGAATTTTATAGGTAGAAATAGTTTCTGGTTTTCTGGATTTTTGTGCGTCGAGAGAGGCCTCTGTCATTAAATCGCTCGCTTAGGTCGTATTAGCATCTTTTCGCAAGCAAGATTCTTCTCAGAATTACGAGGCTAGCGATATTAGTTGTAATGATGGCGCAGCCTAGGTAGATAAAATCATGAACCATCTCGAAATTATAGTTGTCCAAGTCTAAGCAGTGTCGCAAAATAACAGTGTCGAAAATGTTCACTGAAACTAATAATTTCATTTTGTCTCATTCACTATAACAAATTTTTGATTATTTCTTCTGTAAATCTGACAAGGCTGCAGTCACATCTCTCAATATTCGTCCAAAGATGTTTACGTCATAGCGTACGCAATAGCATGTGGCTTTTGTTAAATATCGTGTCACTCGTATCTCTGCAGCTTTTCTCATTATCGTCTCCATCACTTTGTTGAACAAGGTCGCACGATAGGCCGTGGCCTTGTTTTAGGCCTCCGCTGGTATAGAATGGTTCGGAAAGGTCCTTGCCAATCTTCATTGAAGACTTCGTGTTAGTCAGTGTCATTCTGCAAAGATGTATCGCTTTCGCTGAACTACCAAACCCAGCCATGGTTTCGAGTAATTTCTCGGCCGTAACGGGCTGTCGAAGGCGATGGTCGATGAAGTCGACGTAAAGATGGTACGTGTCCATCTGTTTCTGTTTAGTTTTTCTAGGATTGGACGAAGTGTGAATATCTGTTCTGTTGTTGATTTACCGGGCCTAAAGCCACACTGATACGGCCCAAGCAGGTGTGATAACACTGTCTTTAGTCTTTCATATAGCACTCTCGACAGCGCCTTATATGCGATGGGTTGGACCACACACACTTGGATCACCTTTTTTCAGCACAATACATAATACGCTTAGATTTCAGTCATCGGTCATGCACTCTTTAAGCCACACGGTGCGTAGAAGCTGGTACATGTTCGTTATCAACTCCTTGCTACCGGAGTTGATAAGTTCTGCCGGAAGTTCATCGGCACCGGCTGCTTTATTATTTTTTTAGCCTCGATATTGCTCTTCTTACCACGGTTTGACTTGGTAGTGAGCAAACTAAGCCATCGTCGACAATTGGCGTTATAGCTTTACGTGCGTTGCCTTCCGGAACCAGCAGTTGTGGTGGAAGTGTTATTTTCATATATGCAGCACTATCTGCAAATTTGTAACCATATATCCATCCTTGAAATTCCGAGGGCGCTGCCAATTACTGTAACCATTTGCTTTTACTTTCTGGTAAAATTTTTGGGCTTCACCTCTATACCTGTATTGCTATATATCCTCGTTCTCCCGTTCCTTCATGTGAGGTTTTTTTTTCACTTAAATACCTGTCTCGCCTATTTTACTGTCTCGCTGTGCCGTTCCTTAACATCCCGGGTTACAATTGGCTGCAGCGTTGCCCTGTATGTAGCATCCTGTTCCTCATTCTTCATCTTATCAGGATTCGTCTGAGCGCCGTTTTTCATATTCTACAACTGTTGTTGCGGCGGTTGCCATAGAATGCGCAGTATGCCCCCACTGTATATCGGTAACTCCAGAAGTAAAAGCGTTGTGTCGTAGAAGTTGGGAGAGCTGATTGGAGTAGGCAGTGGCTACCTCTGGGGTTTTCAGCTTTACGATGTCCGGCTTTGTTTGTGTTTGTGTTGCATCCAGGTAATGAACAGAGCCAATATAAGAACTTCGGATCACACTAGATGTATGCCTTCCATCAATTACCACATGATTAATTTGATTTTTGGTGTTTTGATCGAGGATTAACCAAGTTGTCTTATGGATATCTTAGTGCTAGAATCTGGTTCCACGTGTCATTATGCAGGCTGAATTTACTGATCGATGAACCAAGAATATCTTCATATTTTTGCATTTAAATTTTCCAGGACAATTTTAATGTCGTGACCAGGGCAGAAGTCGTATATATCGTCTAGGTGCTCGTAAAATGTATCTTTAATTTATCGTCTTTATCGGGGGCATGATCACAAATTTAGGGATATTCCGCCTTGACGCGGATTTTAGCTTGTAGATCACTAACAGGGTTGAACCGCGAGACAGGATGTGTAAGTCTCTGGCCAAGTACAAATCCACATCCAATTTCGTGCTTTTCCGCAAGGCAGCTGCAATAGATGTCCCGAGTATCCCTGTCATGTCTATCTTATCTCTTGGATGTCGGATAGTATCACCTTCTCTATAGGTGCATATCCTTAAACCGCTGTTCCTTTCATTTCTTTTTCTTTTTCGTGTTTTCATAGCCAGTAAAGGACCTGAAGTCCGGTGGCTAGTCCAACCTACACAGTTCAACATTTTTCAGCTCATTGAGCCTTAAACATGACAAATTCTCCTATACGATACTTACTAACTTTGAATCGATATTAAAATATTATGGCATGTAACTTGATAAAACGAATGATGCAGAACTTCTTTGGGTCTACTTTCACGTGCAGTTCTCAGAATTGGGTCCCAAATGTTCAGTTCTCAGAATTGAGTATCCCAATATCATGTGTTGTACTGTGTTATCAACTACTATCCTCCAAATGTCCGCTAGGTAATTTTGTATGGGAGGTAGCAAATTTGCAATGCCATTCACATCAATGTTCCACCAATCCCATTCTTACGGTGTGTCGCAACTGGCAAACATAGCAGTGGTCAATATGCCAAATCTCGCTGCAATTCCATACAAATAATTTGTGCCAATTCAAGTGTACTAGGCATGACTTTATTAAATGTTCCACCCAGTGTCAATAAATGTAAGCGGTGAGTATTCTACAGGTACATAAGTATTTCAATGAAATTTTTTCCCAAATGAAAATCTATATTTTGTCCACTCTGTTTTTCAATCTTAAAAGCTTTTTTTGGAATCCTTTAATGAACAAACGTATCACTGCTATTTTAATAACGTAAAATTCAAGTTTCTCGGAATTAGTACACCCACTTTCAAATGGTGTCCAGACATATCCATATGCTGTGACATGCAATTGACCCATCCTGAGTGTTGTACATGTTTTTTTTTCTGTATTGTTATCATTCAACAATTTTATGTAAAAATGTGATCGTATACCGAGATTGAGCATTTTGGTTGTGTTGTCAAATCGAGAGTAAAGTAAATGTTTACAAAAAACTTTTGTTTTTATTGCGAAATCAACAACCAGAACAACAACAACAACTGCCACCATTGATATATACACATGCACGAACACAAAAGCAAACATCCTTCACAGCTAAGTGGTTGCGATTGTATCAGTGTTTGCCAGTGGCCGTGTGCACACTCATGTGTGTGTGTGTGTTTGTGTGTGTAATATAATGTAGATGTATGTGTTGGCGTCGTTCGTGTTCTACCGCATAGTATCAAACATTAAACTAAATTGTGGCAATAACTTTAAAGTTTTTTGTTGTTGTTGTTTGTGTGTTGTCTTTCCCCATTTCATTTCGTTAGGATATTTTTGATTGTTATGTAGAAATGCTCCGTTACGTATGAGAGTCACGAAGGATTATATGAAAATCACGATATTTCTAAATTGAGTTTATAGTTCTTTACGTGTTCGCTTGTACGTTTGTACATTTACATGACTTTCCCCTTGTACAAAGCGGTGATAACCTTGTATCTGCGTATATAATTCGTGTCGTTAGAGAAAGAGAGTATGCCGGGGTAACTGTTGTAACATGTATAATACAGTTTGCATATTAATATTTGCTAGTATGGAGTATATTCTCAAAGTTGTACTCGAATAAACTTAAGAAAAAACATTTTAAACTATATAAAGTCTATGGGGAAGGTGCACTGATTTCTGAAGCAGCCACCACTCACACGCATTGTAAAACGCGTGAGAATGATGATGATTTAATAATGCAGATGGTATATGAAATACGTATGTAGACGATATTATGTTAATGCTATTGTTTTACGGGTTTCTTTGTGAAAATCCTATAAATGGAAGTTTTAAGCTAAATCCCTCTATATTCTAAGTTTATGTTAAGCTTTAGGAAATAGGCACTCTCTATACAGTTTATTACGTACTCATACATGCTATAATGTGATTTGATTATAATGTGGAAATTCTCTTGGAAACCTTGATAAGCTTAAACACATACAGTACTACAAAGGTATGATGAAAGAACAATAAGGAAAGTAATGAACCAATCGGAAAGTGTTTAATGTTTTGTTGTAGTGTTTTCTTTAGTAAATTTTAATTTAAATAAAGAGAAATTAAAAATAAATGTATGATTGTAACAGTAGACTGAGTGAAATGTATGTATAAATCACAATATATATTGTAGTTCTCGTATGAGTAATATGAGCTACATACATATTAATCATTCGTAAAGGACAACTCTAAAATCGATCTTTAACATATAAAATCGGCCGTGCATATGTTTGTCTGAGGTTTAGATCTTAACAG
Organism: Muscina levida; assembly: GCA_964034835.1. Lineage (NCBI taxonomy): Eukaryota > Metazoa > Arthropoda > Insecta > Diptera > Muscidae > Muscina > Muscina levida. The sequence goes on from OZ035882.1 coordinate 54,178,053, forward strand.
TAAGAGCTACTACCACCCTGTTAACATCATTGGTTCGGTTTGTGCCTTAACCATATAGTTTGGACCCGATAAGTTGTGCTGGGGTGGAATAACATAGAAAATTTTGAATCTATAGACAAATTCAACTGATATTCAAAAATAATGTTTGTTTAATCAGAATAAAAATTCAATGTAAAGGGTGGTTAAATTGTAAGGGACGATATTGAATGTGAACCACACCTAAACGTCAAGTTTTTTTTTGCATTTCATTTGACATTTCTCAATTTCAGACTAACTCAATTTGGGGAGATACACAATCTAGCAACGGTTTAAAGTTATTCAGGCTTATTATGAAAATGGTCGTACACTTCGTGATTTTTTCGGTCAATTTAATCGACCAATTGTGCGTACAATAGGAAAAATCGTACATGCGCGTACAACTCGTACTGCAGAAAGTATTGCTGCTGTTCGCGAAAGTGTGGCTGAAGAGCCGTCCACCTCAACTCGTCGTCGTGCCCAACAATTGCACCTCTCATGCTCGTCGTTGATGAACATTATGCATACAAATTTGCATTTACACGCTTACAAGATGCAATTGACAAAAATACTAAAGCCTCTTGACCATTCCAAACATCGTCACTTGTCAGAATGGTGGCAAGAAATGTCAACAGTGGATGATCAATTTTCGAAAAAAATCATCTTCAGTAATGAGGCACATTTTCCCCTCAGCGGATTCGTCAATAAGCAGAATTGCCGCATTTGGGCGAATTATAATCCAAGAGTAATTGTCGAAAAACCAATGCACCCACAAAGAGTGACTGGTTGGTGCGGTTTATGGGCTGGCGGCATCATCGGGCCGTATTTTTTTCAAAATGAGGCCGGTCAGGCAGTTACTGTGAATGGTGTTCGCTATCGTGAGATTATAATGAACTTTTTATGGCCCTAAATGGAAGGGACCGGCAGTGGCATAGTGGTTAGAACACGCGACTACCATGCGGGAGATCGCAGGTTCAAACCTGGCTCCAGTCATCTTAAAAAGAAAAAAAATAAATAAAATTTTCTTTCATTGTCGGCTCCCCTCGAATGTTGTTTGACAGCAACTTCGCAGTATTAAGCGTCGATTCAATCGTCGTGTCTAGTAAGAGCTTCTCAAAACAGTGACGTTCGCATTCGTCGATAAATAAGTAGGTGCTGTTAGTTGTGAATCTAAAAATATAAAGCGTGTTAATTCACAACAACGCGAGAAGCTATCCCATACCTCATTCATGGGGTGCAAAGGGAAATTAAGTAAGTAAGTAATGGAAGATACGGATGTGGTCGATATATGGTTTCAACAGGACGCTGCCACTTGCCGCACAGCTAACGAAACAATGGCTCTTTTGAGCGACAAATTCAATGGCCGTGTTATCTCACGTTGTGGCAATGTCAGTTGGCCGCCAAGATCATGTGATTTGACACCGTTGGACTTTTTTCTTTGGGGTTACTCGAAAGAAAAGGTGTACGTCGATAAGCCACCAAAAATTCAACGGCATATGACCTCAATTATGCCTCAGCGTCATCGAAAATTTGGACCATCGGATGGAGGTGTGCCGATTTGGCCGATATTTTGTTCCATACATAATTGAACCATAACAATATTATCATAATAAAAAGCGATGACAATAATTTCCTAAATAATTTGTGTTTTATTAAAAATCAACATCGGCCCTTAAAAATGTAACCAAAAAAGATATATATGAGGAATTTCATATCAAAACCTATAAAGAAAGGGACATTTTTAACCCGACCCCCTCTGATTTTAATGAAATTTTGCATACAGCTACATTTTACCTACAGAAACACAACCTCATTTTTAGAAATTAAATTGTTGAAAATATGTGGGCGTGGCAAGGTGCCGAAATATTTGAAAAAAAACCGTTATTGGTACTTTTAAGCTGCGATTACTATGGAATGACTCAACCGATTTAAAAGATCTTGGTGCCATTAGAAAGGTATATCTGTAAAAATCGAAAACATACACTGTAAAAATTTTATATTACACAGAAAAAAATTTTGTGCCAAAAATAAAAGTTTAAACTTGGAAAACACTTCGAAGATCAAGTCTTTTTTTTTCCAAAAAAAAAAAAAAAATATTTTAAGATAGGCCTATGTAATATATATAAAATATCTAAAAACTAAAATGGGGTTTTTCTTATTTTTTCTCAAAAAAATTTTAATTAAATACACCTCATTAGCTCATTCATGTGTTCCTCAAATTTCTTGACAAAAAGCAGTAAGAAAGTTTCAGTTGGGCAACCCGACTTACATTTACCCTCAGTCTCAATAAAACATAAAAATTTCTATTATATTGATATTATGACTCGATTTCTGAAGTGGGCGGAGTGGTACATTTGTATGGGAGGTACGAGAAGGGTTGTGTCTAGCCTTCCAATTTTTTTCTCCCAAACTGTATCCTGCTATAGCTTTACTAAATACAGAATTTGGGCACGACAGCGTTAGGTGTATTAATAGTATTACTCGATTTCTAACGTGGGCGGAATGATGTATTTGTATGGTAGGTACCAAAAGGGGCGGGGACATGTAGCCCATTTGCCTCATCTTTAGTAGTTTTTGGGAAAATATTTACTCGTGCAAAATTTCAAAACAGTTGCGTCTTTCGAAAGTAATCGTTCGCACCAGCCGGACAGCCAGACAGACAGACAGACGGATATGGCTCGAACGATTTAAAAAGTTATGAATCGAACTTTGTTCAAAGAAACCTAGGGTCTAAAGTGACTCCTTCAAACGGCGAAAAACCTTTATCATTAGGCTTCACAAACTTGTAAGACCTCCATAGAAGTTGCTTATGCAGACGCTGACGACTACAACAAAACAAAAGAAGAGCTATTTTCAAGGTTAAAAAATGCTAATACTATTACAGGAACTCAAAGCTTCCATTCTTTTATACCTTTAGATGAAACTTCACTAAATGTTAGCAAATATTCCGAAAGTCAACAGTATTTCTTGCGAAAAATTTATCAAGGATAAGTCCATATTTTTGGGGGTGTCTGAAAAATTTATAATACGATTTTTGTTTTAATCTATTAGAATTACCATAAAAATCTGTATAACTTCCAAAGTTTACCTACTTTATTCATTTTTGTCTCACAAATATATCAATATAAGGAAGTTAACAAGAGACGCATTTACTTTAATTTTTTTTAAAAAAAAAAATAGGAAAAACCCTAGTTAAGTTTTTGGATATGTTGTATATATAAAATAGACCTATCTAAAAATATTTTTTTTTGGAAAAAAAAGACTTGATCTTAGAAGTGTTTTTCAAGTTTAAACTCTTATTTTTGGCACAAAATTTTTTTCAGTGTAATATAAAATTTGTACAGTGTATGTTTTCGAAAGCTGACTTATATACCTTTCTAATGGCACCAAGATTTTTTAATGCGGTTGAGTCATTCCATAGTAATTTTAGCTTAAAAGTACCTATTACCGTCATTTTTCGAATATTTCGATACCTTGCCACGCCCACATATTTTGAAAAATGCAATTTCTAAACATGAGGTTGTGTTTTTATAGGTAAAATCTAGCTGTATGCAAAATTTCGTTAAAATCTGAGAGGGTCGGGTTCAATGAATATCGGTTTTGATAAGAAATTCATCATATGTAAAACTTTGAGGTTGGGTTCGGTCATTTGTGTGGGAGGTACTAGAACAGTAGTGGCAAAGTTTTCGGTTTTTTTAGTGTCGTACAAGATAAATAAACTGGTAATTTCTAATATCCGATTTAGATTTTTGGAAGAAATATTATATAATATATCAACAAAATATTAAATTTTGTATGAGAGGCGCCAGAAGGGATGGGGCTATTCTGCCCACTTACAATTACAATTACTTCATATGGAAAATGTAAATACTGTTAAGTTTTTATAAGGATAAGTTAAGGTGTACGCTAGTTATTCGTCCCATCAGCCAGCCAGCTAGACAGGCAGCCAGACAGACAGACATGGCTCATTGGTCTTAAAAAGTCCTGAAACAAATATGATCTGAGGATACTTGGGGTCTTTCACGTCACCTTTTAAGCGTTACACTTTTTCTCGTATAATATGATATATAACCTCATCCTGAAGGTTAGGAGTATAATAAATAGAAAAATAAGATAAAAAATACTGATTACACAGTGCAACAGCCAATCTAAGGGTGAGAAATTCCAACTCAGGTTGAAGGTACTAGGTCAGTATAGATAAACGCCCAAAGGGTTTGGCGTTCTCAGGCCAAAACTTTATAGGAAAAGACGTTTTTTTACATGGATGTATTTATATAAATTATTTATACAAGATCATGGAAAATTTGGCCTGAGAACGCCAAACATTTTGGGGATTCTACTATACTGATCTAGTACCTTGACCCTGACTTAGAATTTCTCGACCATATAAATAAGGAATATTATTTTGTTAAAATTACATTATCTGTATGGTCCAGGTTTATTTTGAAACTGCTACAACATGGAGCGGAAATTCTCCATGACGGCTTGGCACTTGATTCATAAAATGTTCGGCATTTTTTGTTAATTCTTAAACAGACTCTGCGTTGCGCTTGATAGTTTGACTTTTAAGGTTTACCAAAAGAAAGAATTTCATTGGAAAAAAGTCTGGGCTAAGAGGTGACCCGTTAATGTCACTTTGGATATCACACTTCTGCGTATTGCAGACAATGAGTCCACCAATGACCTTTTTGGTAAGAAGCTCAATACCATACCTACCTATATTAATTGAGGAGGTCAGAAGCACAGGGGTGCTTGTACAAATAGACAAAAATTGAGATAAGTGTGCAGTTGTGTTTCTTGACACCATTACTGTCTAATATACTAGCATAAGATGAGATAAATTGTTCTTATCAGTGGCGATATCTAGACGAAAAACAGTTCAAGTACTATAATTTGCATTATTATTTGAGAATTTGAAAGCGAATATGTCGGAATGAACATTTTATAACTTGCACCCCTTTGTTTCCGACAACCTCAATAGAAGCGAAAACATGTGTGTAGTGACTCCTCACTGCTGAACCTTATGCTATTTATGTTACATGTTTAAAACATGACTATAATATAATAAATCCTTAAACGTTCTTTAAACCAATGTATTCTTTGGTTTCTTTATTTTTTGTGCACTAATTCCCAAGTATTTAGTTTTGATGGACTGCCATTGCTGAAGCATAACGACACTTTCAAATTGCCGCCAGACTAATAAATAGTCGACAATCCCCATATGGTGCAACGGCAAGTGTCCTTCGTCCCAAGATCTGTAGACATTTTGATACATTTCTCTGCGATAGCAAATGTCAAAAATACTATAAATTCAATATTTGATTAAAACAAATCACCGAATGTTTTTATATACCAGACGTGTTCCACGTGTAAATTGTAACCTTTAGGACCCGCAGTCCAAAAACCATGTGAGGTGTGACATAAAAATCCGCTTGTTCGCTGGCTGTGACATCAGATGTCTTATCATTTCTTGCAAAAGATTAAAAACTTTTTTTGCTACGTCTCGTACGATATTTATGGGGATAGAAGGACACCATGAAAATATATTGATATTTATGGATGTTGTTGCACAGCTAGGGTGCCAGCTCTGTGGTGGTAGTAGTGTTGTCTTCGTTGTGATACACAATTTCCTTAGCACAGTAGTCCTTTGTGTGTGTGTGTGTGTCTAGGTATATGCGTTTGAGTTTCACTAGAGGTTGTATTTATTTGTTAATGCTATATATGTGAGGACAAACAAACAATTGCAGCAATAACGCGTCATATAAACAAGATATCTGTGTGTGTGTTTGTACACATGTCTGATTATAACGATAAAGGTTTTTCCAGCAATTTTCATCTTTTGCTTTTTTTCTCGTGATTTTGCAATATAAAGGCATATGAGACGTCTGAGGTAAACCGTTTTTGTTGGTAACAAACACAACAAAACACACATACATACACCTATGTAAACATATGTAAGTGTGCGGACGTAAATATTTGTGTATTAAGGTGTTTTTATATATTTTGGCATCAAAGCGACCATAGATAAATGTTTTTGCGCCAAAAAGGAAACGAAAAATATGAGTTGCTACAAATAAGTAGAATTGGGCGTCATGATGCTTACAGAAAGAGATTGCTGTAGAATTTATGTCAGCTTATGTTTATCAAGGCGCCACAATTTTGTGAATACCTTGGAGAAGTGACGTACTGGCGGTGTATAATTGCAATACTTTACTGGGGAAAGTGGCGAACTACGGATACAAGAAAAAGGGAAGAAAAGTAAGAAAAAAAGTAGTAATGGGTATTTGAATTTGGTCAGTTTAATCAACTTGCAATAGTAGACATGTCCTTTGAAAATTGAAACTTTTGGCAAACTTTTTTTTTGGTACCCTCGTAGTTAAACATGCATATCTTTCTATAAATACACAGAATTCAGTCATATTTTGGGCACGATCTAATCTTATTGAAATTTGAATATAGGTCTATATCCGGTCTATATCGGTCAACCGCTTTTGGTATCTGCCATACAAAATAACCTATTTTTAGAAAACAGTACAACATTTTTCAGCTCATTTGTTTGGGACTCAATTCTGAGAACTGCACGTGAAAGTTGCCCCAAAAAGAAGAAGTTCTGCTGCAATCGTTTAGTCAAGTTACATGCCATAATAATTTAATATCGATTTGAAGTTAGTAAGTATCGTATAGGAGAATTTGTCACATTGTAGGCTCTTTTGTTTGACATAACTGGAGAACTACTAGTCCGAATTAGCTGAAACAACACTTCTCCATTCATGATTTTGAACTGGGTTTATTTTGTAGCAGTTACAATAAAACTGTTGTACTTCGTGGCGTATGATTTACGTGGATATTCCTTTTGATAATCATACGCCACCATATAACAAAATAACAATAGAGCCGAAAACGTGACAAATTCCCCAATACGATACTTACTTACTTTAAATCGATATTAAATTATTATGGCATGTAACTTGACAAAACGAATGATGCAGAACTTCTTCTTTTTGAGGCTACTTTCATGTGCAGTTCACAGAATTGAGTCCCAAAATCATGTGTTGTACTGTGTTATAAATGTGAATGTCTGTCTGTTTGTATGTTTGCGGCTCAATAACGTCTAAACGGCTGAATCGATTTCAATGAAATTTGGAAGGCAGTTAGTGTACTATATGAAAATTGCCGTAGTCTATAAAATTTTGTCATTTTTGACCATATGGGAGGAGTGGGCATGGCAAAACTTTTTTTTAGAGCTAGAGAGATAAAATTTGATACACAGATAGTACTCGGCTACACGAATATGAATATACAAACGAAAGTTTAATTTTGGATATGTGGGAGTGGAAAAACTGTATTTTAGTCCTAGAGAGACAAAATTTGGTACACAGATAGTACTCACCCAGGAAAATTTTTCAGAACTTGTTGCGAATGGTATTGATACTAGAATCGTTTCTTTTTTTAATCGACTTTCTATTCTGTTTCTGGTTCTATATAACCGATTATGTACAACATGTTGCACCACAGATTCCGTAGAACGGAAAATGAATATTCATATTCGAAATAAGTATTTTTTAGAGGGACTTTATTAAGAAAAACTCAAAAATCTGAGTTACAATATATTTCGAACTAGCACCCAATTGAAAATCAATGAAATTTCAAAAAACAGCATATCTAATTCAGTTATGTAGCAATTCATTTCATAACAGGTTCCATGAGAACATGTTGGTTTTGGGACAATTTCAAGCAAAAATAATATATTGTGCAACCGAAAATGGAACTTGTTACTTATCAGTAAAAGCTGTTCTGTAATTGTTTCTTTGCAACAAAATATTTTGCTGGGCAAGAACACGGATATGAATATGCAGCCGAAATTTAGTGGGCCGAGTTGGCGTGGAAAAATTGTATTTTAGCCCTCGAGAGATAAAATTTGGCACCCAGATAGTACACAACAACACGAATATGGAGACTATATTTCAATTTTGGATCTGTGGGGTGGCAAAACTGTATTTTTGTCATAGAGAGATACAATTTGATACACAGATAGTACTCATGAACGCGAATATCAAAATGTATCCGAAATTTTAATTTTGAATCAGTAGGCGGAGTGGGCGTGATCAAACTGTGTTTTAGCCCCAGAGAGATACAATTTGGTATACAAATAGTAGTCGACAACACGAGTATAAATATACAGACGAAATTTTAATTTTGAATCAGTGGGAGTGGCAAAGCTGTACTTTAGTCCTAGAGAGACAAAATTTGGTACACAGATAGTACTCAAGAACACGGATATGAATATGCAGCCGAAATTTAGTGGGCCGAGTTGGCGTGGAAAAATTGTATTTTAGCCCTAGAGAGATAAAATTTGGCACCCAGATAGTACACAACAACACGAACACGAATATGGAGACTACATTTCAATTTTGGATCTGTAAGGTGGCGGCGTGGCAAAACTGTATTTTAGCCATAGAGATTTACAATTTGTTACACAGATATTACTCAAGAACACGAATATCAAAATGTATCCGAAATTTGAAATTTGGATCAGTGGGCGGAGTAGGAGAGATAAAATTTGACAACCAGATAGTACACGGCAACACTAAGATGAATATGCAAACGTCATTTAAATTTTTGGATCATTGCATGGAGGGGGCGTGGCAAAACTGTATTTTAGTCCTATAGAGATAAAATTTGATACACAGATAGTATTCGACAACATGAGTATTAATATAAAAACGAAATTTGAAATTTGGATCAGTGGGCAAAACTGAATTTTAGCCCTAGAAGCTACACGACAACACGAATATTAATATGTAGGCGGCATTTTAGTTTTGGATCAGTGGTCGAAGGGGCGTGAAAAGACTGTTTTAGCCCTAGAGCGATAATATAAAGATAATATTCAATACCAAAATGTAAAATTTATGTTATCGAAAAGTATATGTATCGTATCAAGAAATACATTTATTGTATTAAAAAATACAGTTTATTGTAATAGAAAGTACATTTATTGCACTGAGAAGTACAATTTATTGTATCAAAAAGAGCTTTTATTGTATAAAAAAGTAATTTTTTTTTGCCCAAAAAGAACAATTATGATACCAAAAGAGTACTTTATTGGTACCAAACAGTAGAATTTATTGTATTGAAAAGTACTTTTACGATACACAAAAAGAACAATTAATTGTACCACAGAATGCCTTTATTTTACCAAAAAGTATTTAAAATGTACTAATAAGTGCATTTATTTTACCAAAAAGTTCTTAAATTGTAACAAAAACTATTTTAACTGTATCAAAAAGTACTTTTATTTTTATCAAAATGTGATGTTGTTGAAGCAGACACCAAGGACAAGAAGAGTTTTTTCTTAAATTCATAATATTTTTAAATTTTATTTGCAGACACTTTTGACAATATGTTTGTGAGAGTTATGTCAGCAAAGCTTAAGAACTAGTTACACGGCGTCAGTTTGTTGCATCAAAAATTTTGTCAAAAAAGTCGTCAGAAACAGGTATGTCTGTAAATTTTGACAAAACAACCTCAACCTGAGACATTTTGAAGGGAAATACTGACAATGATGCCAGTACTGTAAATGAGCCTTAATAGTACTCGGCAATGCAGACATGAATATACTGACAACATTTTTATTTTTACCCGGCAGGAATGTGGGGGTGAACAAATTATTTCCAATCGGTGGGCTGTAGAGAAAGTGGGAAAAATGTTTTAAGGACTATATGTACAAGGTAATATTTGTATACAGATAGTACTTGGCGCTGTAGATATGAATATGCAGACGGATGTTTTAATATCGTTTAGTGAGACGTGGTTAGTTTGATAAGGTTAAGGAGTAACTTGTGGTAACGAATTGTTTACAGAGGGTACAAGAACGACGCTAGGCTTACCAAACATATTATAAGCATTCTTCAAGTAGGTATTAGCGAAGCATTGCCAGTTCCACTAGTGTATTTAAATATATTATACTAGTGGGCCCGGCAATGCTTCGCTATTGCATATTAACTTGTAATATATTTCACATTTAGGTCTACAAAGTTCTTTGAAAACGGTACCTAAGCTCGACAATAATATGTTGAATTAATTTACTTATGAAACTTATTTAAAGTCAGCAAAGTCATATCTATAGTGCCGACATGTAGATTAAGTTTTTTCTGTATGTAGGGCGAAAAACCCCTTCTTCCACAAATCGGAAACAGACATTTCTCTAAAGATCAAAATTATTTATTTTGATTCGTAGTAGCGGGAACCATCTGTATACTAACTATCTCTTTGGTCATAAAAAAACATTTTTATTATGCATTTTTCCTATTGACCGCAAATGAAAATTCCGTTTGAAGCTTAATGCCTTTAGCCATAAAAACTTCTTTTATCATGTCTTCTCCTCACACGGATCAAGAATAATCCGGAATACTATTTTTGTATTACCATTTTTTGAGATAATTCGGTCACCAACGTTTGGCTTAACAAAGTGATGGTCTCACGCGCTGTATGGCATGTTACACCGTCGTGTTGGAACCATTTCTCCTTCAAATAATGTGAAATGACATGATAAATAAAAAAAATCAATTGATCGTCCACTGGCTCTAGTTCTTCTACCAGTTGGATTTTATATGAATGTAGGCCAAGATCTTTCCTCAGCATTTGCAGAGACCGAGTTGCTGAGAAAGACGTCGGTTCGATAAATTCGTGTCCCCTGTCACACTAACGTCTACAGTGTCGATGGCTTATATTAGCTGCTCAGATGGATGGTTATATGCACCCTAAACTTCACAAAGGGCTCCATAAGTTTGGCGAACAGAACGTGCATTTTGAAAATAAATTTGCAAGATTTGTAAACGTTGTTCTTGTATAGTTTTTACATGGTGATTTTGCAAAGTATACTAAAAGAAAGTCTATCACACTTCATTAGTATGACAGCTAGATTTACACTTATACCTATCAGAAGTTCTATATGTCAAGAAAAATACCCCATGCATAGGTTATTTACAACTGTTTGCTCATGTTACCTCTGATATACTATAAAAATTTAACCATTGTAGTATAACTACAATGAATATTGCTTAATTTTTCTATCTATATAATTTATTACCGATTCGCTCTCCTGAAAAATAATTGAAAAATACATACCTGTAAAGTAAATTAAAAAAATAACTATTTTAGTTTGCGCATCCTCAACTGTCTGGTGTAAGAACCATTAATTGATACAGTTAAAAAGCTCTTATTTTTACCTACCATTCCGATGTTTGGAGACCAAGACGAAAAGAATAGTATATTTTTGATTTTTTTATTGGGATCTCGCCCAATATTCTGAAAAATTATTTTTAAAAACTTAATTTCTGTATGCCTACTCTCAGAGGCCATAACTTTTTACCCAATACATAGATTTGCTTCTGTAATACCTCATTTAGTTTGTTGGGAAGTCCGTTTTACGCAGAAGGTCTCAAAACATATATATCTGAAGTTTTCGGTTTGTGCTCATTTAAAAACAAACAAAATCTCTATCTGAAATCGTCATGCTAGGAATTGATTTTAGACACAAAGTTTAATGGTGAAATTTTCTTAAAATTCATCGTAGATTCCGATTTTGGTTACTCTTGGCCAACAGCAATATACTCTGAAATTTTGACAGTTTTAACCGTTTGTTTTAAAAAGAGTGTGGAACAGCCCATTTCCACCCTTACTGTAATTCATACTGCAACAACAACATATATAACAAATCTCATCTTCATACCTCTGATAGTTCATGAGATATAGCCCTTTTAATTTTCAAGTTGAATGGGCGGTGCCACGCCCCTTTATAGATAGACAATGACTATCAACAGGTCAACAGTACCACTTTCTAAAATGTTCGTATCAATCTGTCTTTGGAAAAGCCGTCAGAGCGATTTTTGAAAAGGGGACGTGGCAACAACAACATATATACCAAATCTTATCTTCATACCTCTGATAGTTCATAAGATATAGCCCTATCGATTCTCAAGTTGTATGGGCGGTGCCACGCCCCTTTATCCAATCACAACCAAATATAGCCTGAGACTATCAACAGGTCAACAGTACCACTTGGTAAAATTTTCGTATCAATCGATCTATTAGAAAAGCCGATAGAGCGATTTTTGAAAAGAGGGCGTGGCACCGCCTACTTCCATCCTGGCTGGAATTAATACTGCTCCAACAACATATATACCAAATATCATCTTCATACCTCTGATAGTTTATGAAATATAGCCTTTTTAATTTTCAACTTGTATGGGCGGTGCCACGCCCCTTTATCCAATTTCAACCAAATGTAGTCTGGAACTATCTACAGGTCAACAGTACCTTATGGTAAAATTTTTGTATCAATCGGTCTATTAGAAAAGCCGTTAGAGAGATTTTTGAAAAGGGGGCGTGGCACCGCCCACTTCCATCCTGGCTGTAATTTTAACTGTACGAACAACATATATACCAAATCTCATCTTGCTACCTCTGATAGTTCATGAAATATAGCCTTTTTAATTTTCAACTTGTATGGGCGGTGCCACGCCCCTTTATCCAATTTCAACCAAATGTAGTCTGGAACTATCTACAGGCCAACAGTACCTCATGGTAAAATTTTTGTATTAATCGGTCTATTAGAAAAGCCGTCTGAACGATATTTGAAAAAAGAGGCGTGGCGCCGCCCACTTTTTGAAAAAATAAAACCTTTTAAACCATCCGGATGCTATAGCGAACAAAACAAAAAAAAAATTTTTAAAATCGGTGCGGCCGTTTTTGAGTTTTAGCGAGACAACTGCACAGCAATTCATTTTTATATATAAGAAGATATATATGTACTACGTATGAGTAATATTAATATTACGCTTAGTTTATATTAATCATACGCAATCCGTTCCAATATTGTGGATTTACGGTAAAATTAGCCCAACTTGATTTTTTACATGGATATACATATTTATACAAATTACTTATTTAAGCCTAACCTAAAATTTTGCTGAAAAATGTTATGGGAAATCGTCAAAGATTCTTTAGTCATATCCGAAAAACTAGGCGAGAATATCAATTAAGGCAATTATACCAATTTAAGCAATAGTACCTTTACTCTGACTTGGAATTTTTAAATCAAAACTAATTTTACATACATAACTCAACTGTGAAGTGAACATTGAAACAGGCTTTAAATTGTTGATTGATGGTGTCAAGTCGGCCAGATTTCTATTGTACAATGTCCACCATTTATTACTTAACGAATTGTAATTCCTCATAAAAAGCTCTCTTCTCTTCATCTGCGTTGCATTCATGTGTAGGTCAAGTTTAAAGTATTTATAAGACAACTGAATGTGTATAACTCTATCTTGTTCGAGGACGTAACGCTAATTTGCTTTTAAAAGAAGCAAATTTAAAAAAAAACACCTACGTACATCGTCCAATTATAAATTCAGTAGAATTTTGCAGGTAACATATCGACAAAGCCACATGTTTGATGCTTGCTCCCAGATGTTCCAATTATTCAGAAGTGGCTGTGCGATGTATATGGTGACGAAATATGTCGGGTGGACTTTGATTTACTTTGGGGCACAAAAACAAAAACGTGATTTAATGGCACTAAAACGATAGCGATGGAAACGATGCATGAAGTGCATCCCTAACTAAAAAATCGCATTCCCTTTCACATATGTACGTGTCACTATTATGGTACAATTGAAATCCGCTCAACCGGTTGGTGGTCTGATCAGATGAGCTCAAAAAACTTAGTGTGATCTATGTATGTTTCTATAAAATACTGTAGTTTGGTATGGTTAAGTTGTCACTAAAAATGTTCAGCTTATCCATATGACATTTTACATTTTCATATATATAAGCAGTACAGAATCAGATCTGGTTTGATTTTTCCCGCTGTAAATAGTTGAAATGTGTTCGTTCTAGGCATCGTACATTCTTACCAGACCATTTTGAAAGCTATATTGATGCGTCTTTTATGGACAGACTTCGTCCCGCCTTTAAAAGTATTGACTTAAATTTAACTTTTTTGGGTGGAATGATATTCTCATAAAAATTAAAGGATAATATTTTTTTAATGACAGGAATTCATTGCACTGCTCTTAATAATACGTGTATGCGAGAACCAAAGGAGTGTACATGTGTTGATTAGTGGGTCTTTCTACAAGTGAACATGCAACATAAAGCTGTTCATGCGAAAATATTGATTTTCTAAATTCAAGCCGAAAACATAAATGAACGGCCCTTCAGCTTTATTGATTGTCATCGCAAACTCTAACTGAATTGGAAACTGTAATCTTTTAAAATCAAATTTTTTGTGTGCTCAACATGATTTGACATGTTTGAAACTTTGTTTTTGTCTTGATATTACATGTGGGGTTCTCAGAAAATTGCAATTTATTGCGATATTCTGCAACGTCCAAAAGAGTTGCGCAATACAGGAGGATGCAGTATTCAACGAATTACGTTTTGCGATCAAACATTTGCCAAAATCAACGATATCAAAACCGATGAGTGCATCAAGGAAATAATATCCAACACACCCATTCGTTGTTCTATCTGTAATTGAAGCAGATTCGAGAAATGATTCAATTCGTGAGTATTCGAATTCCATACCAAAATTTTAAGACAAATATTAAGACGAATAGTGCTATAGTCCTCCAGCTATTGCGGTTGGAAGACAGAATTAGACAGGGCCACCCAATTTTGGCCTGATCATGCATATTTATGTTTATTCCACACCCTATTTCAAATCCGGCCCTTTTTCTGTAGAATACGTATACCGACCTTAATTGAATCCACACCAAGACCATTCGCACAATAGTTTTTCATATCGCACTATAACAAATTACGTCTAATGGACGGGGCCACGCATACTGATCTAGTACTTCTAAAATCGCACTTTTTCAAATTCATACTTCAGATACTTTAACAAATTAGTTCCTATAGACGGGGCCACGCCTGATAATCTAATCCCGCTAGCTTTTGACCTGATCGTATTGCACCTACACCTTATTTATAGTCACTTGTTGAAATAGTACGCCAGATATTGCATTTTTGTCAATGGGCTGGAATGGGTGGGTCACACCTCAAGAACATCGGTTGAATGCTGTAGCATTCTATAAGCTTCAAACAAACCAAATTAAAAGGAAATTTCAAATCTATTGCGCTATTCTGCGCCATCCAAAGAGTTGCCACAATACCTGATAATGAATGACTAATGCGATTATGTTTTATTACCGAATTTTTGTCAAAATCAAACATTTGCCAAAATCAAATCGATATCAAAAACGCTGCCCGCATCAATGGATTACAATCCTCCACAATCAATTGTAATTTCGTTACTCCACCTATAATATCTGTAGATTTGAGAAATGTTTCGAAATCGCCTATTTTTGCTAAGTCCACACCTTATTTCAAATCCGACTTATTTTCTTTGGAATATTGTGATCTTAAAATAAAACACACCGAATTTCATTACCATTCGCATAATAGTCCCATAGATAAAGTATTCTCAAATATTGGTTGAATGGTGCATGTGGCTTCCCATAAGCTTCAAACAAACACAATTTTATTTATATGTATGTTGAAATGAAATTTAAATATTCAAAATGTTAAAATTCCTGAATATTTTTGTATAGGAAAAATCGTAAATCGACTCAATAAATCGACCAAAAGTGTCAAATGCAATGTTAAGGTAGCCTATAACCATCCTCGGAATATTGCCTTTCCGTTGAAGCAGGTTTGTTGCACATCGGTAATGGTTTTAAAGTCTATAGCGGCCATAGGTAGAAACAAATGTTCACTTTTATATATGTATATAGATAGATAGATTTTGTTCTTATGTATCGTACAAATACAAATATTGTCCTAAAAAACGTAATGTTAATCTGTTTTTCAGTATTAAAATTGATTAATCGTGTCATTTTCTATAAATTTTGAAAAAGCGTATGAATAATATAGATTTTGCAAAATACTTTCGTTGTATGATTTGTTATCCGGTTTACCAAGTGATTCGGTTAACTAAAGGTTCTAGTAATAGATTTACTACAACATTTTTTTTTATGATTTTGATGAAACATCAATGTGTTCCACACCCACATTATTCTAGTTGAAAAAAGTTGGTCATTCTGCTGCTCATAGACATATCTACATACATATATGTATATACACATGAGCTACAGGAGTACAAACAATAGCCAACGCCATGCTCCGTAGCTTTAAATAAAACTGCATCGAAGTGACGTCACTGGCCAAATAACATTGTTGTATGGTAGTATGTTGACTTTTGTAGGTGTAACTTTCTCGGTTGTGTTAAATAACTAGTGGCAACTTGTGCATATTGTTCTAAACCTATGCACTAGTAACAAAGCAGTGACCAACAATAGCAAAATAAAAAAATATTGTATGCATTTTGCTGTAACACAGCATTGGCCAGGCGAAAGGTAGTGTTTTACAAGTACATATATACAAAAAAACGAAATTTGTTATTTTTATATCAGGAACGTTTGCTGTATATGTGTTGAAAACAACAGCAACAACCTAAGGACATGGGCTTAATAAAAAAGTTTCTAAGCATGTTAAAAAGTGCGTGTTTGAATGACTTAACCAGTACAGAAATTTCAGTTAGGTGAACTGAGTTGTAAATACTCCTCACCCTATGAATTATATTGTTTAACTTTTGAAATATTGAAATTAAGCGATTTTTAATTAAAATTACTTATGCAATATCACAGTACAACACATAGTTTTGGGACTCAATTCTGAGAGCTGGACGCAAAAGTAGCCCCAAAAAGAAGAAGTTCTGCATCATTCGTTTTGTCAATTTACATGCCATAATAATTTAATATCGATATGAAGATAGTAAGTATCTTATAAGGGAGTTTGTTACGTTTTAGGCTCTTTTTTGACACTATTACAAGATAATAAAACTGCAAAAATTCAAATATTCTGCAGTTTTCCGTTTGTAAGTTATGTGAGAAAATATTAATATTTCAAAAATAGGTAATTTTTAATGGGAAGAACTATAAGAGGTCAGCCGATATAGTCCATATTCGTTCCTGAGTAATTTCATAACCGTAGATTTTATGCAAAATATGACTGAATTCAGTGTACTTTTGTAAAACTTTGAGAGTAAATTCGGTCATTTGTCTGCGAAGTATCCGTTTGGAAGTTATGGGAGAAAGATTATGTTTCAAAAAAATGGACTTGGCCAGTTTTTCCTGTGTACTGACAAAATATTAATTAATCTCAAATTGGAAATTTTGTAGTTGTCAGGTACCAGTAGGGGTGGGGCACTTTTGCCCATTTACAATCCCATAACTTCATATTAGAATTGTTATACTTGCATAAGAATAGACTAGGGTTTACTTCAGTATTCTTGCCCACTAGCCATACGGACGGACATGGCTTAATCGTCTAAAATGTCCTGAAACCAATTTCGTCCTATAATACTTGGGCTGTTCGTGTCACGTCTTCTTTAATACTTTACACTGTTTATACAGTTCACCACTCGCACGGATGGAGTGAAGCATATATTAATTTTGTTTTTCAATGTGTAACGCCCATAAGGAGAAGTGGTAGTATAAATTTATATATGAATGAGTCGATTTAAAGATGTCGATATGTCTGCTGTCCTCGAGATTACAGCTGTAGTTTAAGAGTTATGGAGAATTGAAATGCAAGCTTCTATCGTTAAAGCGAAGGCTAAGGTCAACTAGTCCCTATAAAGCCGTTTAACGCTGGCACCACTTTTATGTTATGCTTCAATTTATATTGAGCAAGTTCGGTCAAAAACTACTCCCATCTTTCCACGTTCACAGCAGTAGTTTAAAAGCTATAGGGCTAAAATTTAGTAAGGAAGATCCATTCTCCACCATAAAGTTATTAAAAATATGAAAAATATTAAAAACTAGTGGGCCCGGCAATGCTCCGCTATTGCATATTAACTTGTAATATATTTCACATTTAGGTCTACAAAGTACTTTGAAAACGGTACTTAAGCTCGACAATAATATGTTGAGTTTATTAACTTATATAACTAATTTGAAGTAACTCATTAACATGGAAGTTAACCAATTACGTTTTATTGTTGTAAATGCTAATAAAAAGTTCAGCAGCAAAGTCATATCTATAGTGCCGACATGTACATTAAGTTTTTTCTGTATTTAGGGCGAAAAACCCCTTCTTCCGACATTCCGCTAAGGATCAAAATTACATTTTTATTTTGATCTGTAGTAGCGGATATTAACTACCTCTTTGGGCATAAAAAACACTTTTGTTATGCCTTCTCCGCCTATTGACCGCAAATGAAAATTCAGTTTGAAGCTTCATGCCTTTAGCCATAAAAACTTCTTTTGTCATGTCTTCTTCTCACACGGATCAAGAATATTCCGAAATACTATTTTTGTATTGAACTCGTATTACCATTTTTTGAGATAATTCGGTCACCAACGTTTGGCTTAACAAAGTGATAGTCTCACGCGCTGTATGGCATCTTACGCCGTTTTCTAACAATTCATCGTAGATTCCGATTTTTGTTACGATTTTATCGAATAAAAACAATTGGCCCACCTTACTGTTCATATCTCTAGGCGAACTGCAATATACTGTGGAATTATGACAGTTATAACTACTTATTTTAAAAGGGGTGTGGCACAGCCCAATTCCACCCTTACTGTAATTCATACTGCAACAACAACATACGTAACATCTTCATACATCTGATAGTTCATGAGATATAGCCCTTTTTATTTTCAAGCTGTATGGGCGGTGCCACGCACCTTTATCCAATCAGAACCAAATGTAGCCAGCAACTATCTACAGGTCAACAGTACCACTTGTTAAAATTTTCGTATCAATCGGTCTATTAGAAAAGCCGTCAGGGCAATTTTTGAAAAGGGGGCGTGGCACCGCCTACTTCCACCCTGCCTGTAATTAATAATGCTCCAACAACATATATACCAAATCTCATCTTCATACCTCTGATAGTTCATGAGATACAGCCCTTTTGATTTTCAAGTTGTATGGTCGGTGCCACGCCCCTTTGTCCAATTGGACCGAATTGTAAATCTAAACCACCCGGGGCGCCACCCAAACGCATACAAAAAAAATTATGCAAATCGGTCCAGCAGTTTAGGAGGAGTTCAGTCACAACACACGTACAATTGAATTTTATATAGGAAAGCTCTTTTCACGCGCTAAAACGTGTTTGATTTATTGTTGTTTGTTTTTAGTCGTTCGTGAGTTATAGCGTCGCAAACATGGAGCAAAATAAAGAGAAAATACGGCATATTTTACAGTACTACTACGATAAAGGCAAAAATGCAACTAATGCTGCCAATAAAATTTGTGCAGTTTATGGACCCGATACAGTTTCCATTTCCACCGCACAACGATGGTTTCAACGTTTTCGTTTTGGTGCAGAGGTGATCGAAGATGCGCCACGGTCCGGAAGGCCTGTCGTCGAAAATTGCGATAAAATCGCTGAATTGATCGAAAGAGACCGGCATAGTAGCAGCCGTAGCATCGGCCAAGAGCTGGGCTTGAGTCATCAAACCGTTATAAACCATTTAAAGAAGCTTGGATTCAAAAAGAAGCTCGATGTATGGGTACCACACGACTTGACGCAAAAAAACATTTTTGCCCGTATGGATGCATGCGAATCGCTTCTGAATCGCAACAAAATCGACCCGTTTTTGAAGCGGATGGTGACTGGCGATGAAAAGTTGGTCACTTACGACAACGTGAAGCGCAAACGGTCGTGGTCGAAAAGCGGTGAAGCTGCCCAGACGGTGGCCAAGCCTGGATTGACGGCCAGGAAGGCTCTTCTGTGTGTTTGGTGGGATTGGCAGGGAATCATCCACTATGAGCTGCTCCCCTATGGCCAAACACTCAATTCGGACCTGTACTGCCAACAACTGGACCGCTTGAATGCAGCACTCATGCAGAAGAGGCCATCTTAGATCAACAGAGGCCGAATTGTCTTCCATCAGGACAACGCCAGGCCACACACATCTTTGGTGACGCGCCAGAAGCTCCGTGAGCTCGGATGGGAGGTTCTTTTGCATCCACCGTATAGTCCGGATCTCGCACCAAGGGATTACCACCTATTTCTGTCCATGGCGAACGAGCTTGGTAGTCGGAAGTTGGCCACAAGAGAGTCCTGTGAAAATTGGCTCTCCGAGTTTTTTGACAATAGGGAAGCGAGCTTCTATAAGAGGGGCATTATGAAGTTGGCATCTCGTTGGGAACTCGACATCGAACAAAACGTCGCATATTTGACTTAAATCGCATTATTATAACCAATTTTATGAACAATTGAAAATTCAATAAAAATACCGCAAGACTTTTTTGACAACCTTATATATAAAAAATATTAAAAATATTTAAACTAGTAGACCCGGCAATGCTTCGCTATTGCTTACTTGACAAATACTTATATTATGTTTGGCTCGCCTACTTAAAGGGCTAAGCTTAATCATTGATTTTGTACGCTCTGTAAACAATTCGATACTCCAAGTTTCTCCTTAACCTGACCAAACTAACCATGGCTCACTAACCGATATTAAAATATCCGTCTGCAAATTCATATCTATAGCGCCAAGTACTATCTGTATTCAAATATTACCTTATATAGTCCAACTATTTTTAAATATAATGTTCGCCTAAATATTCCCGTTGACCGAAAATAAATATTATATCGGTTTATTCATGTTTGCATTGCCGAGTACTATAAAAGCTCATTTACACTACTGACATCATTGTTGTTTTGCAGAATTTACCGACATACTTTTTTTGACGACTACTTGCCAACAAACTGACGCAGTGTAAATAGACCTTAAACTTTACTGAAAACTTTGAAAAACATGCTGTCAAAAGTGTCAGCAAATAAAATTTAAAAATATTATGAATTTAAGAACAAACCCTTCTGGTCCTTGCTCTTTGCTTCAACAACAGTACTTTGTGATAACAATAAAAGTACTTTTTGAAACAGTAAAAATAATTTTTGGCACAATTTAAGAACTTTTTGGTACAATAAAAGTACTAATTAGTACATCTAAAGTACTTTTTGGTACAATAAAAGTACGCTTTGGTACAATTAATTGTTATTTTTGTGTACAATAAAAGTACTTTTCAATACAATAAATTCTACTTTTTGGTGCCAATAAAGTATTTTTTGATACCATAAATGTTCTTTCTGGTACAATAAATGTACTTTTTGTACAATAAAATCACTTTTTCGTACAATTAATTGTACTTCTTGGACCAATAAACTGTACTTTTTATCACAATAAACTGTACTTTTTAGTACAATAAATGTATTTTTTATACAATAAATAGTACTTTTTGGCAAAATAAATGTACTTTTTGATAAAATAAATTGAACCTTTTGGTATTTTATCTCCCTAGGGTTAAAACACAGTTTTGTCACGCTCCCTACGTCCACTAATCCATAATTAAAATGTCGTCTACATATTAATATTCGTGTTGTTGTGTACTATCTGTGTGCCTCTAGGGTTAAAATACCGTTTTTCCGCGCCCACTTCGCCCACTCATCCAATATTTAAATTTCGTTTTCATATTAATATTCGTGTTGTCGAATACTATCAGGGTGACAAATTGTATCTTCGTTTGCATATTTATATTCGTGTTGTCAAACACTGTACTAAAATACAGTTTTGTCACGCCCCCTTTCACCAAAATTAAAATGCCGTATCCTTATTCATGTTCGTGTTGTCGAGTACTATTTCTGTTTCAAATTGTATCTCTCTGGGGCTAAAATACAGTTTGGTTACGCCCAATCCGCCCATTTATCTAAAATTAAAATTTGGTCTGCATAATCACATTCGTGTTGTCGAGTACTATCTGTGTATCAAATTTTATTTCTTTAGGGCTAAAATACAGTTTTGACACACCCCCTCCCCCCACTGATCCAAAATTTATATTTCGTCTGCATATTCATATTCGTGTTGTCGAGTACTATCTGCGTATACAAGTTTATCTCCTTAGCTCTAAAAATATGTTTTGCAACACCCACTCCGCCCACTGGCCTGAAATTAAAATTGCGTTGCATATTCACTTTCGTGTAATCGAGTACTATCTGTGAACCAAATTTTATATCTCTAGGGCTAAAATACAGTTTTGACACACCCCCTCCGCCCACTAATCCAAAATTAAAACTTCGTCTGCATATTCATATTCGTGTTGTCGAGTACTATCTGCGTATACAATTGTATCTCCCTAGCTCTAAATATAGTTTTGCCACGCCCACTCCGCCCACTGGCCTGAAATTAAAATTGCGTTGCACATTCACTTTCGTGTAGTCGAGTACTATCTGTGAACCAAATTTTATATCTCTAGGGCTAAAATACAGTTTTGACACACCCCCTCCGTCCAGTGATCCAAAATTAAAACTTCGTCTGCATATTCATATTCGTGTTGTCGAGTACTATCTGCGTATAAAATTTTATCTCCCTAGCTCTAAAAATAGTTTTGCCACGCCCACTTCGCCCGCTGGCCTGAAATTAAAATTGCGTTGCATATTCACTTTCGTGTAGTCGAGTACTTTCTGTGAACTAAATTTTATATCTCAAGGGCTAAAATACAGTTTTGACACACCCCCTCCGCCCAGTGATCCAAAATTAAAACATCGTCTGCATATTCATATTCGTGTTGTCGAGTACTATCTGCGTGTAACATTTTATCTCCCTAGCTCTAAAAATAGTTTTGATACGCCCACTCCGCTCTTAGCGTCAAAAAATAAAAAAATTTATAGCCTACGGTAATTTCCATATAGTACACTAACTGTCTTCCAAATTTCATTGAAATCGGTTCAGCCGTTTCAGCGTGATTGAGACACAAACATACAAACAAACAAACAAACAAACATTCACATTATAATATTAATAGGATAACAACACTTTAACCACAACAAGTTGCGGTATTATTACCGTGTTTTTCCAACCGACCGAATTGTGCATCACTGCAATGACAGTCAGTTTGTCTTATAACCCGAAATTTTAGTGTCACGTTTATTTAAGGTTGTATTTTACTAAAGCTATGACAGCGCTAAAGACAACATTCCATCACCAGTTTCTTTTAAGAGAATTGCATCACTGCAATTCACTTACTTACATCGCTATCAAAGTTATTGCTTTGCAACATTCCCACAACTGCTCTCTGCTTTATAGGGCATATTAATATTCGTGTTGTTGTGTACTATCTGTGTGCCTCTAGGGTTAAAATACCGTTTTTCCGCGCCCACTTCGCCCACTCATCCAATATTTAAATTTCGTTTTCATATTAATATTCGTGTTGTCGAATACTATCAGGGTGACAAATTGTATCTTCGTTTGCATATTTATATTCGTGTTGTCAAACACTGTACTAAAATACAGTTTTGTCACGCCCCCTTTCACCAAAATTAAAATGCCGTATCCTTATTCATGTTCGTGTTGTCGAGTACTATTTCTGTTTCAAATTGTATCTCTCTGGGGCTAAAATACAGTTTGGTTACGCCCAATCCGCCCATTTATCTAAAATTAAAATTTGGTCTGCATAATCACATTCGTGTTGTCGAGTACTATCTGTGTATCAAATTTTATTTCTTTAGGGCTAAAATACAGTTTTGACACACCCCCTCCCCCCACTGATCCAAAATTTATATTTCGTCTGCATATTCATATTCGTGTTGTCGAGTACTATCTGCGTATACAAGTTTATCTCCTTAGCTCTAAAAATATGTTTTGCAACACCCACTCCGCCCACTGGCCTGAAATTAAAATTGCGTTGCATATTCACTTTCGTGTAATCGAGTACTATCTGTGAACCAAATTTTATATCTCTAGGGCTAAAATACAGTTTTGACACACCCCCTCCGCCCACTAATCCAAAATTAAAACTTCGTCTGCATATTCATATTCGTGTTGTCGAGTACTATCTGCGTATACAATTGTATCTCCCTAGCTCTAAATATAGTTTTGCCACGCCCACTCCGCCCACTGGCCTGAAATTAAAATTGCGTTGCACATTCACTTTCGTGTAGTCGAGTACTATCTGTGAACCAAATTTTATATCTCTAGGGCTAAAATACAGTTTTGACACACCCCCTCCGTCCAGTGATCCAAAATTAAAACTTCGTCTGCATATTCATATTCGTGTTGTCGAGTACTATCTGCGTATAAAATTTTATCTCCCTAGCTCTAAAAATAGTTTTGCCACGCCCACTTCGCCCGCTGGCCTGAAATTAAAATTGCGTTGCATATTCACTTTCGTGTAGTCGAGTACTTTCTGTGAACTAAATTTTATATCTCAAGGGCTAAAATACAGTTTTGACACACCCCCTCCGCCCAGTGATCCAAAATTAAAACATCGTCTGCATATTCATATTCGTGTTGTCGAGTACTATCTGCGTATACAATTTTATCTCCCTAGCTCTAAAAATAGTTTTGATACGCCCACTCCGCTCTTAGCGTCAAAAAATAAAAAAATTTATAGCCTACGGTAATTTCCATATAGTACACTAACTGTCTTCCAAATTTCATTGAAATCGGTTCAGCCGTTTCAGCGTGATTGAGACACAAACATACAAACAAACATTCACATTATAATATTAATAGGATAACAACACTTTAACCACAACAAGTTGTGGTATTATTACCGTGTTTTTCCAACCGACCGAATTGTGCATCATTGCAATGACTGTCAGTTTGTCTTATAACCCGAAATTTTAGTGTCACGTTTATTTAAGGTTGCATTTTACTAAAGCTATGACAGCGCTAAAGACAACATTCCATCACCAGTTTCTTTTAAGAGAATTGCATCACTGCAATTCACTTACTTACATCGCTATCAAAGTTATTGCTTTGCAACATTCCCACAACTGCTCTCTGTTTTATAGGGCACGAATGGAGCTATAGCAAGTATTTGAACATTGTTAAAAGAATAACATACAAATTACTCCAGATAACAACAATATACCATGTGGATGGCAACGTAGCTGACTATCAGCATTAGCAAAATAGCATGTGGATGGCAACATAGCTGACTAACAGCATCAGCAATTACCAACTCCTCTAAGTTCATGTACATTCAAGTATGCAAAAACAAACCTGAAACGCATCCTCATTCGTACAAGAAGAAGAACAACAACAACCATCTTGCAAGGAATAACTCTAATGACGAATGAACATTGTTCCCAAAACTAGGTCAAACATATATATGAAGATGCAGCGACGAAAGATAGCACAGATGCCACAGTAGCATAAGCATAACACTTGCAACATAACATGATAACGCAAAGGCAACAACAACAGAAATCTGCTGCACCGTTTCGCTTCAGTAGCAGTATTTGAGTAGAAAACACGCTTCGACCCTGTCATTTGCAATTACTACAAGCATTGTACTTAGGTTTTTGCCAACTGTCAACTGCTGCTTAAGTATCTGAAAACACTGTGGTCTGTGTGTGCTTTGTTTTGGCAACAAGTTTGAAACGTGTTTGTTTTTGTGATCCCTACAATTGCAGCCGTAACCGACTTCCGGAGGTTTTTTTTGTACAGCTAGAAAATTGGCAAAATGTTGAAGCGAATGTCTGTTAAACAGAAGACGGACAGACTACGCACAATGATAAATGGCTTGGAGAAGAATGTGTCACAGCGGAAACGATACATGGAAGTTATTTCACATGGAAGAACCACCAACAGACGACTGAAGAAGAACGTAACGTAACTTAAAAAAAAAAACGAGATAAAGAATAACCGAATATTTGTTAAGCTTAAGTTGAAGGTGGTTTGGAATTATCTGCAAATGGAGTTGGGAAAACTTTGGCAACGTATTTGATAACATTGTCTTCTGTGTATTTGATGAAGGAGGCACCCATGCATAAGTTCGTTTACCAAATCACTTAATATCTACGTTAATGTTATAAATGTTATGTTATTGTAGCAATGTGAACTTTTTTGCTTGTGCCGCTGTCACGACAACTGTGGCTGCGGCATTTAGTTTTCAAGGCGCTTGTGGTGTACATCAGGAATTATTTTAAACACTTTTCATTCAAAACGGATTATAAACATCTTATTTATCGATTTAAAGTAAAGATAAAACCAGTACAGAAATTTTAGACAGATGAACTGACTGATAAATACCCTCCCCTTAATTCTGGAATTATTAAAATTAACAGATATTTTAATGAAATTACTTATGTATTATTAATTCCTGCTTGTGGAGCGTTAACGGTTGGAGATACATATGAACTGGCCAGACATAATCGCGGGGAAAGACAGACGGACACCCCCAAAAAAGGGCAGCTTGTATAGGAGGTGGATGCAGTTTTTGTCCGATCTCATATTAAAACTTAAAATCCGCTTAGAGAATAGAAGCTTGCATACCAAATTTCAGCTCGATAGTTCTTAAACTACTGATGACGTTGCAGGGACAGACAGCCGGACACCTTCAGAAAATGGGAGTTTGTATGTGAGATGGGAATATTTTTGTCTAATCTAGCTCAACTTGGAACTTGGCACCTCCCCTTGCAGATAAAATTTTAGCTCAATATTTCTTAAGCGACGGCTGTAATCGCGCTGACAGGTAGACTGAGACCCCATAAAAGGCGAAGCTTGTACAGGAGGAGGGTATACTTTTTGTCCTATCTTGCTCATCTTACAATTTAACCTCCGCTTTTGAGGATAGTAGCTTGTCTAACAAAATTAACCTCGGTATATCTTAAACTATAGGGGGTGTTTGTATTGGAAGTGGAAATATTTTTGTCTAATCTAGCTCATCTTGGAACATGAAACCTCTCCTTGCAGATCAAATTTCAGCTCAATATTTCATAAATGACGGTGGAAAAACTATTTGTCCGATCTTGCTCATCTTACAATTTAACCTCCGTTAAAATTACAAAAGCTTCCTCACCAAATTTAAACTCGGTATTTCTTAAACTATAGCTGTAATCGGTGAACAGACAGACGTACACACCCAAAAAGTGGGTGTTTGCGTGGGAGGTGGTAATATTTTTGCCCGATCTTGCTCATCTTACAAATTAACCTCTGCTTGAGGGGTAGAAGCTCAATATTTCTTAAATTACGGCTGTAATAGCGGGGACAGACAGACTGACACCCAGTATGTAGTTAGGACTGATCTTGCTCATCTTAGAACATAAACTCCGCTTTGAGAATAGAACCTGACGGTCATCTTAAAATCTACTCAGAATTTAACGCTTTTTATGAATACTTGGTGGCTAAATACAAATTTCTTTTTTAAATCATCAGTTTTTTGACACTGACAGCTGGTTCCAAGTCCAAATCTTGAAGTCTCGACGTGAAGGCCTTACCCATGGTGACCTTAGCGCACTGGGATTATTATTATTTGATTACCAGCGCCGCCCGCCCCCCTGGTTTACCACATAAAACTTGTGATATCTAGGAATAGAATCGGTAGCGGTAGCTTGCTCCCACAATTGTCGCCTCTTTCTTTCAGCCGGGAGATACCGAATTGGGTACGACAGTACCCCCTTTTGATCAAGCCGAGGCCTATCTTACCACTTTTGCTTTCTATGACTCTGTAGCACCCGGCTTCACTGCAAGTCTACATTCGAGCCCAAAGACTTTACCAGAAGATACCAAATTGTGTATTACAGTATGTGACATACCCCCTTTTGGCCAAGGTGAGGCCCTAACGACCAAGAACAAGACCTGCGGCTCTTGATCCCAACGCTACCATTTCGCAGAGAATCTTCTATAAATTTGTGATTTAATGAACCATACAATACAGAATTGACAGCCTTTTGCAAAATAAGTTCAGACTGAAACGTTTCAATACTTTAGAGTACCAATGTAATTGCTGGCTTTTTCTTTCAGCCAGAAGATACCAAATTTTGTATGACAGTATGTGACATACCCCATCTGGCCTAAGTGAGGCCTATCTTACCACCTCTGGTACTCTATGGGTCTGTATCATCATCAATACAACTCTACATTCGAGCCCGAAGACTCTACAAGCGATTTTGGTATCAACTACAGACCGCGTGATGTTTTCCAAAGGGGCTTATAACCACCGATCACAAAGATCCCCGGGGCTCCTGATCCCGACGGTACCGTTTTTCAGAGAAGCTGCTATCAATTTGTGATTTAATGAACTGTAGTTAACAGGATTGGTCGAACATTTTACATTAATACCCCAAGCAGGTGGAACGGTAGATATTATATAGCAAGGATGTAGTATCGACCTCACCAATGTGAGGTGAGGGAAGTCCCAAACAACTTCCGCTCGACGACGGTGAACGACAACCATGTATTTGTAAGGCTAGACCCGTATGAACCCCATGGGATTAATAAGACACACATTAACAAGAATGCGCACTGGAGACGTTGCATGTGTGTATCCCATGTCACCCACGGCATCAAAAAAATGTTTCTGGACCTGGGCCTGGTAGTCAAACTACTTCCAGTTTTAACCCCTTGCAGTTCAGCAACCTGTGGGGCCGGTCGTGGCATGATAAACACAGATGAACAAGGGTACACACTGCAGACGTTGCATGGGTGTATCTCATGTCACCCACGGAACAAGAAAAATGCTTCTAGACCTGACCTGATAGTCAAACTACTTCAAATTTGAACTCCTTGCAGTTCAGCGACCTGTGGGGCATTATATTTAGAACATGCGGCTATCATGCGCTAGATCCATGGTTCGATTCCTGTTTTTGGTATCTACATTTTATTTCATCGGCGGCCCCCTCGATATTGTCGACATCAACATCGCAGTATAGTATCCAATCAATCGCCATTTCAGGCAAAGCTTCTTAAATGGCTGACGTTCGCATACGTCTATCCATAAACAAGTAGGTGCCGTTAGTTGTGTGTCTTAAAGTAGAAAGCGTTTTAATTCTCAATAACGCGAGAAGCTATCCCTATACCTTTTGCATGGGGTGTAAAGAGAAATTAAGTTTTTTTTATATTTTAGTTCAGGGACTGGTGCTCCCGCAACGAACAGAGTCAACCGGTAAGATCGGCCCGATCAAACAGCCTTACAACCATAGAGCAACATTATATAGACCAACCAACTCTCTCGCGAAATGTAGGTTCGATAGGAAAACTGGAGGAGAAATGTTTGAAAGGAGGGACAATGTGGATCGTAAGTTACTGGATGCACAAATCGTAAAAACTTTACATATTTCACATTTTAACATTAATTTTTAAGAGTATTTTTGGTCAATATTCAAGAAAAGAAGTGACATATCCCCACACCCAACATCGATCATGTTAGTATTCGCTTGAGCCTTTTCTTCAAATAGACGTCTAACTCTAACCCAGAGAGAGTTGGAGACCAATTGCTTACAACCCCAGACATCCCCGAAAAGACCTACTTATTCAAGGTCGGTAGACCCGCTTCTACGTCTACACCGAAATATCGCTACGTCGAGCAAACATTCTGAAAACAAACTTCCCTACTCTAGCCTATACTCCTGGAGTAGAGAGCATCTCTCTCATATCCATTTAACATATTACCTACTTAAGTTATCGCTAAGCTCCGGAACTTCCCTTGTGTCATCATATGAGGGGATCAGAAGTAAAGGGGTGCAAGTGGCAAATAGACAAAAATTTAGATAATTGTGTAGTTTTGTCCCTTGACACCATCTCTGTCTACTAGCAAGATATGATATCAATTTTTATTACCAGTGCACAGTGGTTCCTTTTTGGTTTTTTTTGGAATTAATTCTGTAACTTTTGAACGGGTAATGCTATCTTGATGAAATTTGAAATAGTTAAAGCTGAGCTGTTTTCGAGATGATTTGGTTCCCTAGGGGGTGTGGGGGCCACTGCGTGGCCATCCAAAATTGGTCACCTCGGGTGTTTCAAAATTTCAAATGCTTGGGGAATGTGCATTTATGAACCGATTTAAAAGATATTTTGCATTTAGATAGTGCTTTGAAAAACCTTCAAAAAACATGCTTACATGCACATGTTATCTCATTTATGTCAAGAGATATTTGAGAAAATAAAAAAAATTGTGTCATTTTTGGACGAGGTTGATTTGGTATTTTTAAGGGT
This sequence comes from Muscina levida, assembly GCA_964034835.1. Lineage (NCBI taxonomy): Eukaryota > Metazoa > Arthropoda > Insecta > Diptera > Muscidae > Muscina > Muscina levida. The sequence continues at coordinate 54,208,091 of OZ035882.1, forward strand.
GTGAGCTTAGTTTTTCCTTGATTTTAAAGATATTTATATTGTTAGTTAGCTTATAAAATTCTGAATGAAATTGCATATTTTTACTGCTTAACTTCATGCTGGAGGGCTCTAGGAAGCTAAAATTTGGATGGTATTATTATTTGACAGCGTGAAGTATATACTGAAATAATGGGTCCACTTGCCCCGCCCCTTCTGGTACCTCCCATACAAATTAGCATAACCTTTTATAGATTATTGTTGCCAAAAACCACATTTTTGCTCTGATGTTAACAAAACTTTGCACATCTTAGTTTTTTCACACTATTCTAATGTGGTAACAAAACAAAGCATATCGGTTCAGATTTCGATATAGCCCCCATATATATGTATGTTTCACGATATATACTTTTTTTACAGAGGTAGTGAAGTTTGATTATAATTATAAACAATAATTAAACTCTTGACATACAAGTATTGCATATCGTTGAAAAGGGAACAACATGAAGTTTAATAATTTGCAAAAATTAATTAAAAGCACATTTTATTTTGGGCATGATTCTGAGTCAAATATAAAATTTGGTCAAAACGTATTTTTTGGAGAAATAATATCTTATATGAAAAATAGCGTAAAATTCAAACAGATTGGAATATCTTAACGAAATATTGGAATAAAGTATATAAAATTGTCCTTAAAAAAACAAATAACAATAAGTTGCCATATCTTATAACAAAATACCCAAATTCCCAAAACGGGGAAAATATGTTCCAAAATTCCGAATTTTTTACTAAAATGGCCACACTGTCTTTGTTTATGGCAGGGATGTTGAAATACGTTACGGTTAACTAGTCCACATATGTGGTCAAAAAAATATATAATGAGCTTTCTCGTTGGCGCTTTGCGATTTGAGAATTTTCAAAAACAAAAAATTTTTTTTTTAAAAAATGGGTTATTTTTGACTTCCCTTGCCGGGGAACCATTTTGCTGAACTGATTCAAATTTAGCATTAAATGCATCTGCATCAACATTTCTATGAGGAATAATTAAGAAATTGCCACTTCCCGGAAGAAATATTTTTTTTTTTACAAACGAAAGAATGTAGTCGCCTTTTTGCAAAAAAAACAGTAAAAAATATGCCTTTTTCTGGAAACTTTTACTTGCGATGCTTATAACTTTTGATTGAAACAAAATATTTGCATTATTTTTTCAGCAATTTCATTCAGAATTTTATAAGCTAACTAACGATATAAATATCTTTAAAATCAAGGAAAAACTAAGCTCACACCCTTAAAAATACCAAATCAACCTCGTCCAAAAATGACACAATTTTTTTTATTTTCACAAATATCTCTTGACATAAATGAGATAACATGTGCATGTAAGCATGTTTTTTGAAGGTTTTTCGAAGCACTATCTAAATGCAAAATATCTTTTAAATCGGTTCATAAATGCACATTCCCCAAGCATTTGAAATTTTGAAACACCCGAGGTGGCCAGCTAGACTGACTCAGACTGGTGCTTACAGCCCTTCAGTAAATCAAACGAAGTACCTATTTAGTAATCCATTGATGGAAGAGTGCTCATGCAGAGAGGCATTGAGTGACCAATGTACTGCTAACAGGAACCCTATCTTTCTCAATAAGACACATTCGTAACACAATCGTAACATTCTCTCGTAACATAAAAGCGAGAGAATCATCACTGATTGCTACTTAATATAGCTGACAGCAGCGATAACATAATGGGTATTTTTACAGCTGGGAAATGCACGAAAGGTGATGGAAGAGTGGTCTCTCATACAGAGAGGCATTGAGTGACCAATGTTCTGCTAACAGGAACCCTATCCATCTCAATAAGGCACACTCGTAAAATTCATACTCTTTTTTCCTTCAAAATGCCAGTCCACACAGTCTTGGCTTTTAAATCCACCGCACGACGGATTATAACAAGGTCCTGCGGAGCTGTGATCGTAACTGCAGGGCTTTTGTCAATACAGTACGACACACGCTGATAAAAAGAGCTTCAGGGTTACCGAAAGCTGCCCTCACCACGTCATACCACACAGAAGTCCTATACGCTACCACAACAACAAAGAGTCCACATCGTCTACAAAACTATTAAAAATTTAGTCGGATCTATGCCGAAGAGTTATTGAAGTTGAACCCCTCTACACCGTGCCGTCATGTAAAGCCGCGACGGACATATTACTAATGTCATATTCCGCACACAATGTCTTATATGGGCCTTTCAAATAAAATAAATAATTTCAATAATATCTCCCACACAGCTTGTTGTATTTCATTGCAAAATCGAAACGCTCTTATTGATAAACCCCCGCTTATGAATGTTGAAAGCAACCACTCATGAAATAATATCTATGATTTAGACATTATTTTTTTATCTCAGGAATAAATACCAATCTAGCTTTCAAACGAATTTAGTTTCTGATGATTTCTTTCTTTACTACACAAAATGAATAAGAAGTTGCTACATCAGGTCTTTCCTTTGATGGATCAATCCGCTCGCGCTTAATCTCTCAAAAGGTATTAGAGATGCTACTAAGGGGCTACTATGTGCAAAGTTAAATATTTCCATACCAATTGGTATCACTTAACTCCTAACGAATCTGTCATCTTAGGTTCACTGTGTTGCTGTCTACTTTTAGCCGTGGTAACCGTATGTTGTAGCACGAAAGAAGAGTGTTTGCTGTTCAACATTTTTGCTCGAAATCTGTTTTCTTTTAAGCAGGGCTAAGCTTTTAGTCAAATTGAAGTTGCCTTGTGGGATGCGGGTTCTCTGCCATCTGCAATACAAACGCGCTCGTAATGTCACTCTTCTCATTCCACTCAGTAAGATTGTCTCTAATGTTTTTATTTCATTTTCATTTCTCCATCGCTTTATGGGATTTTAAAGCATTATCATATTTTCAGTAAAAGCGTTTTCCATTTCACTGAAAACACAACAACTCTTGCCGTTTCCTATGCCCTCCTCTGTATTCTTGTCTATCAGTATGGATTGAGGAAAGTAGTAGGTACTCGCAGATGCATTTGAGCGGAACACTTTTCCACTTTTTCTCTGCTTGTACTCAGTTGACTTTTGGCAACATTGTTATTTATGAATTTTAATAGATGGCAGGAGTGTTAGATTTTCTTTGATTTTCTTTTGCGCTCGTTGCTTTGTTTGTTTTCACTCATCGACTTCCTTAGCTGCTCTTAGCTTTTTCTTCCTGCCATTTATCTGATGGGTTTTTCATTGCCTGTATGTGTGTGTTTGTTTGTGTGCACTTGTATATCGTCGTATGACGATATGTTGCACATAAGACAAAAAACCAAAGAAGACGATGACGATGACGATGATGTTGATGTTGATGATGGTACTTATGAATAACAGTAAAGCAAAGACGCAGTAAAAAAAACGACCCAAACTAAATGGGAACTTATACACTTTGTGTAAATAATAATGGGTTTACATACCGTTTTGTCTTTTAGCATTCCAACTCGACAATTGAGCACAGCTTCCGTATAGAGATGGGCTGTTGTTATGCTATTGTCACCCGAGGTGCTCGAGTTAAGTGGCTCCTCGAAAAATGGCCCCCAGTGCTGTTCGTGATGATGTCTGTTGCGAAATATGCGTGGCCTTTCAGTTTCTGACACTAATGATGACGAAGCGGACAACAGCGAAGACGTTGATGAAGAGCCCAGTCTAAAATTAGCAACTCCCCCACTGGGCAATGCAGCAGCAGCAGCAGAAGGACCTCCTGCTCCCACTCCACCACCGACGGCACCACCAGCACCACCACCAGTGAAAGCAGCATCTGCAAAAATGACAAGAAAAGTTAATAGTATCAAAAGGACCTCGAAACAGATGTTGATGTGGCAGCCAAAGAGAAGAATGTATCAAAGACTGCACAAACATGGAGACAAATGAACCGTTATTATTTTAAATGTCTTATAAAAATGTTAATATGATGACAGTGACATTAAAGTGAATGTAAATTAGAGTGCAGTCTTGTTTCTTGGTATTCTTTACTTTCTTATGGCTTCGTTGTGTTGTTGGAGTATTAAGATACTGTAATCAGTTACTTTTAGTTGTATTAATAATGGTCGGGTAGAGATTATTCTGGTACATGAGATATTGAGCTATAAGAAAAGTTAATTTGTCAACTAGTTTTTTGTTACTCTTGTGAGTAGATTAAAAAAAGGCATTAAAGCACGAGGGCACATTGATAACTCGGTGAGATATTTAAAAAATTATCATTACAGCTGCCTACAAATACCTAATGTTGGACATCAGATTTTGCATGATAATTTGTCCAAGAATAGGAACAGAAATTTTTGTCAGGTGCACTGACTGATAAAAACCCTCACCATTCCTTTCCAAAAATTCTATTAAAAAAAAACTTAATTTTCCTTTACTCGCCATGAATGAGGTATGAGATAGCTCGTCACTGTCTGAGAAGCTGTTACAAGACATGCCCATAAACTCGAAACTCGATACTGCGAAGTTCGACAACATTGAGGTAGCCGGCCGTGAAAGCAAAATGTGAATAACTGGAGACGGGAATCGTACCCAGAATCTACCGCATGGTAGTGTTCTAACCATCTTGCTAAGGCCGGTCCCGAAAAATTCTATTTGATATTGTTTAATTATGAATTATGGAAATTAACCTATTTTAAGATGACTATTAGACGTATAGTGACTATTGGGGCCGATCGTGGCAACTACCGCGACTATCATGTGGGAGACCAGAGTTCGATTCCTGTCGTAGTCATCTACATTTCATTTATAGGCGGCCCCACGGTGCTGCCGACAGAAACTTTGCAACAGTCTTGTGTCAATCGGAATGTGTAGTAAAAACTGCTCAAAAAGCTTGCGTTCAGCTAAGTATATAAATTGTAGGTCCCGTTGTGTGCATAACCTCTGTAGAAAGAATTACTGCGTAGAAAGCAAAAAGTTCAATACAGTTTCTTGGCGCATGGCCATTTTATAATGTGGAAAAGGATCGAGCTTTTACACTACCAACTGAAAACTAATATAACTAGTAAGGTAGTTAACTTCGGCTATGACGAACCTCAGTAATTCTTCACCATTTGTAAAAAAGGTGACCAAAGCGGTTACTGCAATAAAATGGGAGCTTGTGGTGGACGTTACTTTTAACCTCTCATATCCATTTGCTGTCAATGATTTTTTACTGAAATGTCAAATACTGAGCTTGAATTGTTTATATGAACTCAGAATATTGTTAAGCTTTTTTCGACCCCATAAAGCGGAAGTTTTGTACGGGAGAAGTTTTTGTCCGATTTTGCTCATGCTAGAACTTAACCTCTGCTTAGAGAATAGAAGCTTGTATACAAAAATTTAAGCACGATAGCTCTTAATTAAGGCAGTAATAGCGGGAACAAACAGACGGACATTCCCAAAAAGGGGGGTTTGTATGCACGATCGAGGTTTGTATTAGAACTTAATCTCCGCTTGAGGGATAGAAGCTTGTGTACCAAATATCAGCTCGATGGCTCTTAAACAACTGCTGCAATCGGAGGTAGATGCAGACGGACACCCCCAAAAAGGGTGTCTTTGTATGGGAGGTGATAGTAGTTTTAGTCCGATTTTGCTCATCTTGGAACTTAAACTCCGCTTAGAGAATATAAACTTGTATACCTTATAACAGCTCGATAGTTCTAAATTAAGGCTGTAATCGCGTGGACAGACAGAAGGACATCCCCAAAGAGGGGTAGATTGTATGGGAGGTTGGAGTAGTTTTTGTCCGATTTTGCTCATCTTAGAACTTAAACTCCGCTTAGAGAATATTAGCATGTATACCAAATTATAGTTCTTAATTAAGACTGTAATAGCGGGGACAGACAGAAGGACATCCCAAAAAGGGGTAGTTTGTATGGAAGGTGGGAGTAGTTTTTGTCCGATTTTGCGCATCTTAGAACTTAAACTTCGCTTAGAGAATATAAACTTGTATACCTAATTACAGCTTGATAGTTCCTTATTAAGGCTGTAATCGCGGGGACAGACTGACGGACACCCTTAAAAAGCCAGATCTTGCTCATCTTGGAACTTAAACTCCGCTTAGAGAATATTAGCTTGTATTCCAAATTATAGTTCGATAGTTCTTAATTAAGGCTGTAATCGTGGGGACAGACGGACGGAAACCCCCGAAAAGTGGGAGTTTGTATAGGAGGTAGATGTAGTTTTTGTCCGATCTTGCTTATCTTAAAACTTAACCTCCGCTTAATGGATAGACGCTTGTATAACAAATTTCAGCTCGATAGCTCTTCATTAAGGTTGTAATAGCGGGGAGAGACAAAAGGATGTTTGTATAAGAAGTGGAAGTAGCTTTTGTCCCATATTGCTTTTCTCAGAACTTAACCTACGCTTAGAGAATAGGAGCTTGTCTAACAAAATTACCCTCGACATATTTTAAGCTATGGCTGTAATCGTGGGGAAAGACAGACGGACTGCCAAAAAACGGGAATTTGTATGAGGCCGATCTTGCTCATCTCAGAACTTCTTCTCCGCTTGAGGGATAGAAGATAGCATATCAAATTTCAGATCGATGTTTCTAAAACTACGGCTGTAATCGCGAAGGCAGATACACGGACACCCCCAAAAAGGAGGAGTTTGTATGGGAGGTGCAAATAGTTTTTTTTCGATCTTGCTCATGTTAGAAAGTAACCTCCGATTACAGGATAGAAGCTTGCATATCAAATGTCAGCTCGATGTTTCCCAAACTACAACTGTAAATGCGGAAGCAGATAGACGGAGACTCCCAAAATCTTATCTTAGAAAATAACCTCCGATTTGGGGATAAAAGCTTGCGTTTTAAATTCCAGCTCAACAGCTCCTTAAGTACGGCTGAAACGCGAGGGCAGATTTTAGTTTTACCTATGTTACTATGTTCAACGTCTTGAGGAGTTTCTTTTAAGAAATTATGGAAAAATATTAAATTTCGAGATATTTTCTTCTATGTATAGGAGGTAACAGTAGGGCCCGCAGAACGTGTCTAATTGGTTTCATATCTCAATAAACGCTTTACTTGTAAGCGCGTATTAACACTTTCAAATGCGAGGAGCTCCCTTGTACTTTATTCATGCGATGTAAAGAGAAACTGTATATGTGTTTTAGTCCCTTCAGAATCATTAAGCCACCTTTTAAGGAAATGACAATGCGAAAAGCGAAGTTTTATAACATATTGCGAACACATGCTCAGTCTTGCCAATTTGATGAAGAATTTATTATATGAAATTACTGTTATTGGAATTACAATTGTCTTTGAGTGGCCTCTATTCAGTTCAATGAACTTAATACAAATAAAAAGAAATCGTTGGTACTATTTCCCCAAGCTATTTGTAAGACTCTCTTTCCTTATTGAAAATTACATATTTATTGTGATGCCTTTATCGAAGTATGCTCAATTTTACAAGTGCTTTGAGCAGTGTAGTCCTCAAGGACCACAACTCATATTTCTTTTTGCATATTTTTACTTCATGCAAACTGATGGTGGTCAGGACTGCAAGGACAATGTGTGTATATTGATGTTGTCTGTGTACAGAACAACAACTTGTTAACTTTTCTTTGGCCCCCATTGGAATTATATATGTTGTGTATATGTAACAATCCTCGAGCTTAACAAATTATTCACACAGCTGCTTTAGTTTATTTGTCAGTGTTGTCACAATTCGTCTTTCCTGCAAGTCCTTTGTTAAGCTTCCCCAAAAACATTTCTTCGTCTTTTATGGTAAACAAGCATAAAAAGGGGTTTGCTTCGCTAGGATCACATACCCTTTTACAGTATTGGTTGCGAATGGGGAGCATTATGAATTGTTGCTTGAACTCTTGCTACCACATTTCCTTATCATTTGTTCACTTAAAAGTGTTGCTAGGCTAGGACACAACATTTACTTTCCGGCAGCTGAGTTCCCATAGTTTCTTAATCTGGTACCGCGATTAAATTTAATGGCATGATTAACAGCAAAACTGTGTTATTAACTGGTCCAATGAGCAACGTTAACAAGGTGTTGTAACAAATGTTCGCTATTATGGAAACTCTTATTGCGGCACGAAATTAATTTTACCCTTAACCCTAAGGGATATTGCAGGGATGGAATAACTTTCATGTTAAACTAAATTGTTCTTAGGGTCAATGCCGGTGGCATTATAAAGTTGGAAGTTAAGATATTTAATGCTAAAAGATTCCTTATGGGAAATGTAACTACATAGGTAAGATGAAATGACACGACTGACATTTCTCACTAGCGTTGTTAAAATATTTTGTTACACACAAAAATAATCTCACATCTTCGTATGTTGTTATCAAAGAGGTCTCATATGTCATTTTGCTTTGTGCTACAAATTATTCTATTTTCCTTTTGAGATTCAATCAAATATATATAATACTAGTGGGCCCGACAATGCTTCGCAATTGCATATTAACTTGTAATATATTTCACATTAAGGTCTACAAAGTACTTTTAAAAAGGTAATTAAGCCAAATAATAATATGTTGAGAACCGTCTGTATACTAACTATCTCTTTGGGCGTAAAAAAACACTTTTGTCATGCCTTTTCCGCCTTTTGAACGCAAACATAAATTTCGTTTGAAGCTTCATGCTTTTAGCCATAAAAAAATCTTTTGCCATGTCTTCTTCTCACACGGATCAAGAATATTCCCGAATACTACCTTTGTATTGAAATCGTATTACCATTTTTTGAGATAATTCGGTCACCAACGCTTTACAACGTGATGATCTCACGCGCTGCATGGCATATTACGCCGTCGTGTTGGAACCATTTCTCCTTCAAATAATGTGCAATGACATGATAAATAAAAAAATCAATTTATCGTCCACTTGCTCTAGTTCTTCTACCAGTTTGATTTTATATGAATGTAGACCAAGATCTTTCCTCAGCATTTGCAGAGACCGAGTTGCTGAGAACAGCGTTGGTTCGATAAATTCGAGTCCCCTGTCACACTAACGTCTACAGCGTCGATGGCTTCTATTAGCTGCTCAGATGAATGATTATATGCACCCTAAACTTCACAAAGGGCTCCATAAGTTTGGCAAACAGAACGCGCATTTTATCTATAGGATTTATTACCGATTCGCTCTCCTGAAAAGTAATTAAAAAATACATACCTGTGAAGTAAATTAAAAACACATCACTGTTTTAGTCTGCGCAGCTACTATGTGTCCTGGTGAACGGACCTCAAATAAAACTCAAATAATGAAGTGCGAGGGCAGCGCCTCGGCACTTTTTACTTATTTAGTTCCAAATAGCCTGTTCATTAGGACGGATCAATTTGTTCACGTCGAAAAAAACGTGGTAATCGTATACCAGTATCGGAATCTATGATGAATTCTAAAAAATTTCACTTAGAAACTTTTTGTCTAAAATCAATTCCTAGTTCGCGCTGAGAAGCATGAAGATTTCAGGTAGCGATATTTTTTTAGTGAATGATCAATTATCGGAAGCTTCAGACCTATGGGCTCGGCTCTAATTTTTACCAACCATTCCGATGTTTGGAGACTAAGACGAAGAGAATGGTATATTTTTGACATTATTTGGGATCCCGCCCAATATTCTGAAAAATTATTTTTAAAAACTTAAATTCTGTATATCAACTTTCAGAGGCCATAACTTTTTAACCAATACATAGATTTGCTTCTGCAGTACTTCATTTAGTTTGTTGGGAAGTCAGTTTTACGCAGAAGGTCTCAAAAAATATATTTTTTTGAAGTTTTCGGTTTGTGCTCATTTAAAAACAAAAAAATCTCTATCTGAAATCTTCATGGTTCCCAGCGCGAGCTAGGAATTGATTTTAGACACAAAGTTTATCGGTGAAATTTTCTAACAATTCATCGTAGATTCCGATTTTGGTTACGATTTTTGCGAATAAAAAAATTGGCCCACCTTATTATTCATATCTCTAGGCGAATTGCAATATACTGTGAAATTTTGACAGTTATAACTGTTTATTTTAAAAGGGGTGTGGCACAGCCCACTTCCACCCTTACTGTAATTCATACTGCAACAACAACATATATTACAAATCACATCTTCATATCTCTGATAGTCTATGAGATAAATTTTTTTTACTTTAAAGTTGTATGAGCGGTGCCACGCTCCTTTATCCAATTACAACTAAGTACAGCAAGTGACTAACAACAGGTCATCAGTACCACTTTTTAAAATTATCTTATAAATCAGTCTATTAGAAAAGCCGTCAGAGCGATTTTTGAAAAAGTGATGTGGCACCGCCTTCTTCCTCCCTGACAGTAATTAATACTTCTCCAACAATATATATACCAAATCTCATCTTGATACCTCTGATTGTTCATGAGATATAACCTTTTTTATTTTCAAGTTGTATGGGCGGTGCCACGCCCCTTTATCCAATCACAACCAAATATAGCCAGGGACTATCAACAGGTCAACAGTACCACTTGGTAAAATTTTCGTATCAATCTGTCTATTGGAAAAGCCTGCAAAGCGATTTTTTAAAAGGGGGCGTGGCACCGCCCACTTCCACCCTGGTTGAAATTAATAAGGCTCCAACAATATATATACCAAATCTCATCTTCATACCTCTGATAGTTCATGTTATATAGCCCTTTTGATTTTCAAGTTGTATGGGCGGTGCCACGCCCCTTTGTCCAATTGGACCGAATTGTAAATCTAAACCATCCGAGGCTCCACCCAAACGCATACCAAAAAATGTATGCATATCAGTCCAGCCTTTTAGGAGGAGTTCAGTCACAACACACGTACAGTAGAATTTTATATATAAAGATGAGTGTTTATACTCAAATAGCTATTGAAGATGTCACCATTTAAACAACTTTACACTTGGTGACTATCTTTGTTATTCAGATTTTTTGCTCTGTCTCAGCTTAGGCTGTCATATGTATAGAGTCCTTTCTGGTCACAAATTCAATTGGGTCAATTGGAGGCAGGAGGTTCAAGTAATTTTTTGCTCGACTGAACGTATCCAATTATATCGAACATAATAATCAATTGGGCTAAAATGACAGATTATCATTTCTAGCACAAGATAAACCCTAATGTATCTCGAGCGATACAAAGCTACATACGCCACAACTGAAACATTAACTTAACACATTTTTCAAAATTTCAGTTGCAGTTGTTTGTACTTTACGGGGCAACCCCTAAAACACTGTGATCAGTACACAGTACATTGTTAATTATAGCAAAACTTAATTAACATCTAAGAACCGCAATTTGTCCCTTTTACGTTCCCCGTACTACCACCAGTGCAATCAATTTGTATGGGGGGACGGGGTACTAGCTTACACTCGAAGTATTTTCAATACACAGCATACAACAAACAAAATTGCAACAAAATTGTGTCTCGGTATTGAATGTCTGACTAAAATCAAACATTTTATTATGTCCTAATGCTTGGCAACTACTCGTTGGCTATATTGCCACAGATTTTATGGCAAGTTTCGTCGTAGCACAGGATGCGAATACCAGCAAAAAAGGAATGTGAAACAAGAAAACAAAAAAAACAATTTTATACTTGATTTGCTTTACAGAAGTGTTCATTCTCCTTTAGTAACTGCACAGCAGTAGTGAGTGAAAATAGGTGAATGCTGTGTGTTGCAATGTTTATGAACCGTAAATAAGTCAATATGGCAAGGAGTAAATGTCAAATGGGGGGCGATATGTTTGCAAGTGGATTTTGGGGGAACAGAGAGAGAGAGAAATGTAATTCGACCGTAAAACAAGAGGATTTGAGGAAAGGGCATAGGTAGTGGTCAGAACTTAGATAAAGTTTTGAAGTTAAATACGAGCATATAAAGCCAAGAGTAGTAAAGTAGAGGTAAATTGAAAATTTGTATTTGTATTCGGTGACTCATCAAAAATAACTGAATAAATTAATAAAATATAAAAACCCATACAGAAATTTCAGTCAGATAAACTGACTGATGAAAACCCTCACCCTGTGAACGAGTTATCGCCAACAAATGTACAAAAATCAATAAACTATTTATAGTCCATATCCATTTATGACTCAAATTTCAATTCAAATTTTAAAATTTCAAAGTTCAGATTATGGGGATTATGTCCGATACTAATCTGCGGACATAAGCCCCATGATCGAATTTGTTGTTGTTTTTAGTATTTCAACATATGAAGAGAACAATTTGAAATATTATTATTGTAGCGAGGGACGAGACGCCGTGGTTAGTCTCGTTGCGTACTTAATCTGTCTCTCTGCAGCACGAGACGAATGCGGTGGGGGGCACTCCCCCCGTCGCATCCGCCGTAGTTAGTCTCGTTGCGTACTTAATCTGCCTCTCTGCAGCGCGAGAGTCGTAGTTTGTTAGTTACTTAAAAAGTCGCTCTGTTTTTGTTTTTAGGAAGTTAGTATGGCAGGTGGAAGTAGTTTTTGTCCAATCTTGTTCATTTAAGAACTTAACCTTCGCTTAGTGGATGGAGGCTTGTATACCTAATTTAAGCTCGATAGCTTTTTAACTACGGCTGCACTCGGGGGACAGATAAACGGACACCCCCGAAAAGGCGGAGTTTGTATGAGAGTTTTGTCTAGTTTTTGTCCGATTTGCTCATCATGTAACATAACCTCTACTTTGAGGATACAAGCCTGTATACCTGCTCAATAGCTCTTAAAATAAGACAATAATCGCGAGGAGAGAAAGACGGACACCGCCAAAAAGGGGGAGTTTGTATGTTAGGTGGAAATAGTTTTTTGTCCGATCTTGCTCATCTTAGAGGATGGAAGCTCTTATACCAAATTTTTAGCTTAATAGCTCTTAAATTAAGGCTGAAATCGCAGGGAGAGACAGACGGACTCCCTGAAAAAGAAGAGTGTGTATGGGACATGGGAGTAGTTTTGATCCGATCTTAAAAAAAAAAAAAAAACTTAATTTCCCTTTGCACCCCATGAATGAGGTATGGGATAGCTTCTCGCGTTGTTGTGAATTAACACGCTTTCTATTTTTAGATTCACAACTAACGGCACCTACTTGTTTATCGACGAATGCGAACGTCACTGTTTGAAAAGCTCTTACTAGACACGACGATTGAATCGACGCTTAATACTGCGAAGTTGCTGTCAACAACATTCGAGGGGAGCCGACAATGAAAGAAATTTTTTTTTTTTTTTTTCTTTTTTAAGATGACTGGAGCCAGGTTTGAACCTGCGATCTCCCGCATGGTAGTCGCGTGTTCTAACCACTATGCCACGGCCGGTCCCAATCCGATCTTACTCAACTTAAATCATAACCTTTGCTTAGAGGATAGACTGCTTGTATACACAATTTCAGCTCGATAGCTCTTAAATTGCGACTGTAATCGCAGGAACAGACTCCCAATAAGGGCCAATTTATCTGGAAAGTAGGAGTAGTTTTTGTTCGATATTGTTCATCTCAGAACTAAACCTCTGCTTAGAGGAGAGAAACTTATGTACCAAATTTTAGCTCGATGTTTCTTAAACTACGGCTGTAATCGCGCTGAAAGATAGTCGGACATACCTAAAAAGGGGAAATATTTTGTGGGACATGGGAGTAGTTTTGTCCGCTCTATCTCAACTTAAAACAAACCCTCCGCTGTAACCACAGGGACAGACTTAAAAAAGGGGCAATTTGCATTGGAGGTGGGAGTAGTGTTTGACCAATCTAGCTAATCTTAAAACTTAACCTCCACTTAAAGGACATAAGCTTGCATACAAAGTTTCAGCTCGATAGGACTTAAACTATGGCTGTAAGTGCAGGGACAGACTCCAAAAAGGGGGAGTTTGTGTGGGAGATGGTAGTAGTTTTTGACCGATCGAGCTCATCTTTGAACTTAACCTCCGTTTTGAGGATATAAGCTCGTGATTCTAATTTCAGCTCGATATTTTTCTAAACTGCGGCTGTTATCGCGGACAGACAGATAGACGGACGTCTTTAAATCGACTCAGAATTTGACGCTGATCATTTATACAGACATTAGGTCGGCAGCGAAATTTATGGATGTTTTTTTTGCTTGATGTAAAAAGTACATGACGAAAATTTGAGTAAGATCGGACAACTATTTCACATACCCCAAAGTGGTCAGAGGTCAGGGTCTTAGTAGAACCTCAGTAAGTCCTTTATTTTGTAACAATGTCCGTTTAAGAGATTGTATTTTTTCTAGTAAATATGTTATAGTCAAACATTGACGTGTGTGGGGGGCGCCTCGGCCCTTTTTGCCAACTTGATTCCAAATAGCCTAGTTATATCTCTACTATACTGTGAAATTTTCAGGACTATCGAACTATTATTATGGCTGTTATAACGGTTTCTTTTGAATGGGGCGTGGTACAGCCTACTTTCACCTTGGATCTAATTAATACTGTACAAACAACACCATACCAAATAACATCAATATACCTCTTATAGTTCATGAGATACAGCCTTTATAAAGTCTTTAGTTTTATACCACGCTCACTAATACGATCCCGCTAATTTTTCTTTGGATTACGAATTTTGCTAACAAATGTATCCACACAATAGCCGTTCTCGAGTCTATATGGTACTAAAAAAACAAAGACAAACTCATTTTCATATACGTATATAGTTGACCTTTGAAATCTTTGGGGCGCTGCCTAAAGTTGTCCGATTTTGCTAAAATTTTGACAATAGCCGTTTTATAACAACTGACATAATATTTCGATCGGACATTACCGAAAATCCAAAGTTGTATTACAAATGGAAGAACGAAATAAATATACCCTTTACTCTGTTCGTTCGTATATATGTACAATTAAGAGGGTCAATCGAAATAAAATAACGGCGGGACTCCTTATGGTGACTGCATTTCATTTCTCCATTTCTTTCAGGCTAAATAATGAATTCAGTGCTCTTCAGCCTGAGGTATTAGTCATTCAGGAAGCTGCGGATGCTATTATGAGGTGTGGAATTGATACAAGCATACGGATAACCATCTGTGAGGATAGCCAGGCTGCAATAAAAGTGATCAATTCTACATTGTGTAAATCTAAGTTGGCGAGGAATAGTTGGAAGAAGTTTCCAAAAATAGAGTATTTGATATTGGAGGTATCAGAATGAGTCAGAAAATATACTCCATTTTTATTCCTGAGTCATATATTTATAAACGTTCCCCTGACGCAAAATTAGTGTCCTTACAAAAAAAGATATTGATGTAAAACTAAGCCGGTAAATTCAGTCAGTTATATGGGGGATTTAAGAATGGGGTTGGCAAATGTTTTGGTTTTCAGAGGGTTTGTCAACTATTACAAGGTCATTAAACTGATTTATTTCAAACGTCCCACAGAGGAGCAAAATCGCAAAAAATAGAGATTAATTGAAAAATTAAAAATTGATTTTTTGGAAAATACTTAGTATCCGATAAAAGTATATAAAATTCTACATCACTACTGAAAATTTCAATGTCATATGTATTTTACTTGTCAAGCTGCATTGTAATAAAGTTAAGTAAGTATTCACGCACAATAGTGTTAATTGAAATTCGGTATATATTGGCGCTTAATACATAGTTTTTCGCAAGCCAAAAGTAATACTTTTACAATGGAATCTTTAAATTCAGGTATTTAAGCGTTGTTCTAAAAATAATTGTATTAACAAACGTTGTGTAGAAATATTTTTAATTTTTTTTTTTTAAATATGTCTAAATTTTGAATGGTGTCAGTTGGCGCTCAAATATTGATTTTTTAAGAAACTACAGTTCCTAGACTTTCATATTCAGTAATAACATGTTGCGCGTTTATGCGCGAAATTTTTTTATTAAATTAATTGGGAAAATAGTCACTCAAGCAAAGAACACCAGTTCTTGTCTTTTGTTTGCATTTTCTTCGTTTTCATTGTTATAATTTGTGTTTTTGTATATCATTGGCAACTGTGTCTTACAATGACATAAATAAGTTTTTAATACATGGCCCATAAATCATTTCGCATGCACTATTACAGATCAGTGAACTGTCAGAAGAAGCCCTGGAAGCCAGAAACAAAGATTTTAAAAACTATAGAGAACCTTTTTCTAGCAAATGTAGTGGGGAGGATTGCAATCGGGACATATTAAATAGGTTCCTACTAGGTTCAGGTGCAATCCAATCTTGTAAAACAAAATTCCCGAAAAAAAATCCACAAACTTCCAAAATCAGTTGTAGATCTACTAGTTTCGCCTTAAGTTTTGACGAACGCGGCACCAGAAGGCACAAATCATGATACATATGACGACAATGATTATATCGAGGGCGATGCTTTAGAGTATGATGACTTTGGGCATATGACTTTGGACATATATATAAATACTTATGTATAATTTTTTTTCCTATTGTGCAGACTTGAAGGAACAAGCTATTTAAATTTTTGAACAAAACGCTCACCAGACACATCCGTGCACGATCGAACAATTTTAATATCTTCTTTGAGTCCCATATATTACATATTAGATACAATTATCCCCCTTTCGTCTACGTATATAATAAAAATAAATTGATTACTATGTACAAATTGTATTACTTTTTTCAAAAAAAAAAAAAAAAGGAAAAAAACAACTGAGCCAGAGCAATTTTTGAAAAGGGGGTGTGGCACCGCCCTATTCCACCTTGGATGTAATTCGTACTGTACGATCAACATATATACCAAATCTGATCTTGATACCTCTAATAGTTCATGAGATATACCCGTTTTAAGTTTCAGGTTATATGGGCTGTGCCACGCCCCTTTATCCAATCATAACCAAGTCTGGCCAAAGACTATAGCAGGTCAACAGTACAGTACAGCAGGTCAACAGAACATTTGGAAAGTTTCATGACAATCGTTCTATAACTATGGCCGCTAGAGCGATTTTAAATAAGGGGAGAGTGGCACCGTCCACTTTTCCAAAAGATGTTTAGCGCATGTCACTCAGTGATAATGTAGCATTCTAATAGTGAAATAATTTTTAAATTCGGATAAGTAGTTTAATTAATCTCCATTTTTTGTGATTTTGCCCCTCTGTGCGTCCTCCGTTTGGATGTTATGGGACAAATATAACTTATATATAAGATCAGTGATTAAGCAGCATATTAATTATAAATTACATAGTAATGTTTTTTAGCACTCTCTTAATATATTGACATATTCTTTCTAAACCCCTTTTACACACAGGTATAAACACAACCCATAACCCATAATATAAGTATCTATAACATTATATTATTATTATGTGTTAGCAATATTAGCTTCACACATAAAACATCAACTATGCCCAGTAGTATAAACTTTAGAGTACTATTATTCAGTATAGCAAGAAGGTTGTCAAACACAGAGCCTTCTTGAATTTCTTAATTAAAGTTCATTTCATCATCAACTTGGCTATAATAATAAACTCGTTATTGGACTTTCTGGCATAGGCAAATTTGCCATAAAATTCGCATAAAATGACATGAAAGAGAAGTGAATAATTTATGTTGATTGAAATTAAAGTCTAACAAAATGTTATTAGCCACACCTTCGCAAGCTGCTATGAACTGCTTTTAAGGACTTTGCCAACGCATTTATAGTTAAGCACACAAACGAATATTTGGAAATCCCCCCCTAAGAAGATTGCTTGGCCTTTTTGTGTGTCATGCAATTAAAGTATATGTTAGTTTGTACGTTGGTTAAAAAGAAAAGACATCATCATCTCACTTGGCACAAAATGAATTTTTATGATGTTAAGAGAATTGTGTGATGTGATGGGTGGTGTATTGTGCACTAAATAAAATTTATAGTATTACCTGGATAGTATGAAGAGTATATGTATTTAAAGTGAGTGCACTAAGTTTAGCACACAAAGGGGAAGATGGCTTTATGAACTCAAAAATGAGGCATGGGAGGCATAGTAGTGCTACCAAATGTATAGTATAGACGCTTTTGATTATAAAGTTGTTGTCTAAACCAACAAGGTATTTTTCGACAATAAGCTTATACAAGTATTTAGACTTGGACCTATGTGGTCATCGCCGATCTACGGCACAACAGCATTTTTCTGAAATACCTAAGGAAACGCATTCGCCGTTGCTGTTACATGGCTGGCTGTGCTTATTCAAAAGTGATACCTCAATTAAGGAAACCCTGAAGATCATTTACATCGGTGTAGATATTGATATATGTCACTTAGATCACTACGGTTCCAAAGTCGGAAATTATATTCAATTACAAAATTTAAATATTTTAAATATTTGAAATTACCGACAAACTTTTTCTAACGACTAATAGTCAAATTTTTTTGATTAAACAAACTGACGCAATGTAAATAGTACCTAAACTTTACAAACACAACTCTGAAATACATGTTGTCAAGTGTCAGAAAATAAAATTTAAAAATATTATTAATTTAAGAAAAAACTCTTATAGTCCTTTCTCTTTGCTTCAACAATAGCACTTTTTGATGAAAATAAAAGTATTTTTTGATACAGTAAAAATAATTTTTGGCATAATTAAAGAACTTTTTGGTACATTAAAAGTACTTATTAGTACATTTAAAGTACTTTTTGGTACAATAAAGGTACTCTGTGGTACAATTAATTCATTTTGTGTACACTAAAAGTTCTTTTCAATACAATTACTCTACTCTTTGATACCATAAAGTTCTTTTTTACTACAATAAATTTACATTTTTGTAAAATAGAAGAACTTTTAGGTACAATAAATTGTGCTTTTAAAATTAATGTACTTTTTATTACAATAAACTGTACTTTTTAGAACAATAAATGTATTTTTTGTACTATATATTTAAATTATACTTTTTGTTACAATAAATAGACTATTTGATAAAATGAATTGTACTTTTTGGTATCGAATATTATCTGCTTATCAAATATTATCGCTATAGGACTAAAATGCAGTTTTGAAACGCCCACTAAGGCCACTGATTGAGAAAAACAA
Organism: Muscina levida; assembly: GCA_964034835.1. Lineage (NCBI taxonomy): Eukaryota > Metazoa > Arthropoda > Insecta > Diptera > Muscidae > Muscina > Muscina levida. Next base: position 54,226,976 of record OZ035882.1, read on the forward strand.
TTTCGTCTGCAAAGTTGAACCTGAAGTGCCGTGTACAATTTGTGTACCTTAAGTGTATCTCTTTGAGGCTAAAATAAAATTTGGTCACGCCCCCTCCGCCCACTAATCCAAAATTTAAATTTCATTTAGATATTAATATTCGTGTTGTCGAATATTTAAAGGAGGCGTAGCATCTTTCCCCAAATGATCCAAAATTAATATGTCGTTGCATATTTATATTCGTGTTCTTGAGTACTATCTGTTTACCAAATTGTATCTCTCTAGAACATAAACACAGTTTTGCCACGCCCACTCCACTCACTGATCCAAAATAAAAATACAGTTTTGTCACGGCCCTTTCCCCGCTGATCAAATATTTAAATTCCGTCTGCATATTCCTATTCGTATTGTCGAGTACTATTTGTGCCAAATTTTATCTCTCTAGGGCTAATTTACAGTTTGGTCACACCCATTCCGCCCACTGATACAAAATTAAAATTTCGTTTGCATATTCATATTCGTGTAGCTGAATACTATCTATGTGCCCAATTTTATTTCTCTAGGGCTAAAGTACAGTTTTGCCAAACCCCCTCCGCCCATTGATCAAAAATTTAAATTCCGTTTTCATATTCATATTAGCACTATCTGTGTAGCAAATTGTATCGCCCTAGCTCTAAAAATATGTTTAGCCACGCCCACTCCGCCCACTGGTCCAAAATTAAAATTTCATCCGCATATTCACATTCGTGTTACCGAAGACTATCTGTGTATCAAATTTAATCTCCATAGCTCTAAAATTATGTTTAGCCACGCCCACTCCGCCCACTGGTCCAAAATTAAAATTGCATCCGCATATTCACATTCGTGTTACCGAGTACTATCTGTGTATCAAATTTTATCTCCATAACTCAAAAATATGTTTAGCCACGCCCACTCCGCCTAAAATTTCGTCCGCATATTCATATTCGTGTTGTCAAGTACTATCTGTATATTAAATTTTATCTCCCTAGCTCTAAAAATATGTTTAGCCACGCCCACTCCGCGAACTGGTCTAAAATAAAAATTTCGCCCGCATATTCATATTCGTGTTGTCGAGTACTATCTGTGTATCAAATTTTATCTCCATAGCTCTAAAAATATGTTTAGCCACTCCCACTCCGCCCACTGGTCCAAAATTAAAATTTCGTCCGCATATTCATATTCGCGTTGTCAAGTACTATCAAATTTTATCTCCCTAGCTCTAAAAATATGTTTTGCCACACCCCCTCCGCCCACTGGTCCACAATTAAAATTTCGTCCGCAGATTAGTATTTGTGTTGTCGAGTTCTATCTGTGTATCAAATTTTATCTCCCTAGCTCTTAAAATATGTTTAGCCACGCCCACTCCACCGGCTGATCCAAAATTAAAATTTCGTACGCATATTCACATTCGTGTTGCCGAGTACTATCTGTGTATCAAATTTTATCTCCCTAGCTCTAGAAATATGTTTTGCCACACCCCCTCCGCCTACTGGTCCACAATTAAAATTTCGTCCACAGATTAGTATTTGTGTTGTCGAGTTCTATCTGTGTATCAAATTTTATCTCCCTAGCTCTTAAAATATGTTTAGCCACGCCCACTCCACCGACTGATCCAAAATTAAAATTTCGTACGCATATTCATATTCGTGTTGTCGAGTACAACCTGTGTATCAAATTTTTTCTCTCTAGCTGTAAAAGAAGTTTTGCCACGCCCACTCCGCCCATTGGGTCAACATTTTTACAAATTTATAGCCTACGGTAATTTCGATACTGTATATTAACTACCCTCCAATTTTCATAGAAATTGGTTCACCCGTTTAGACGTGATTGAGCCACAAACAAACAAACAGACACACACATACATGTATAATATTAATAGGAATAGGAAGGATAGAATAGGATAGTAATTATTATATATATAGAAGTACTATTTCTAATAGGAAATTTTTGACGAAATGAAACTGTTTTGGAATTTTTTAATATATGAAATTTAATCAAGGGTTTTAGTTGGGCAAACTCGTATTCGTCTACGTAGTGTAGGGAAGCTGCTAACAGCTTTAATTACGCAGTCTCATGCTCCAAGCTCGAAGAAATTAGTTTTTCTGAAACTTTACTTACAGTTTGTAATACAAAAACATTCAGATATCGAAATCAGCTAACGCCTAATATGTTTTTGAAAATAACAAAAGAATCTTGCAGTGTCCTATATCCTTCCGATGAACTTTGCTAAATCAAATCAATAAAGTTTATAATGCCTCTAGCAATCCAGTGTCAAAGATTGAAACATCAATTTGCCATACAAACTTATGCTATTATTATGCTATGCCATAAATTCTAACTACAAATATAGCCAGTAGTGGCTGATGGGTCACTGTACTATCGTAGATATAAACTCATCAGCATTGAGATGAAACAGCAAAGCTCTCCGATGAAAGAAATTTATAATGACGACGGTATAGTTGCCAAAGAATTGTGAAAATTTCTACTTTACATACATAAATACTTCATAAATGTTAACCTCATGATGCACTGAGTTTTAGAAGAAAATGTGGATTAGGAACATTTTCCTGCACAATTTCTAGGGCAGTCACTGGCTTTCAATCAACTTTAATGCACTCATGCAAACAATTTTGCACAAACTTCATCATGTCACCAGATTGTGTCTTGGTTGCAGTCCTCACTCTCACACACGCATACACAAAGTCTTGCAGACAGCCAACCACTTACCTGAATTTGTCCAATGATTTTTCGAGAATGTGAACTCGGGAGGAAATTGCTGTTGCTGTTTGGAGTTGCCTACATTGCTGCTACTGCTGCTGCTGCTTACCCGGCTATTACCCGTGTAAGAGTTGTGTGCATTTTTCATGAAATTCTTATGCGAAGGCAGTGCACTGGAGCCAAGTCCCATGGTAGTGGCTGTGTGGGAGTCTAGAGTGCTACTACTAGACGCGCTTAAAGCCATCAGTAATTTACCGCCACCTCCACTGCCGCCTCTATGTGTGGTGTGTAATATGTTGGTAGCTGACGTGCTAAGGGTTGGACTTATGGGGTGGATACTGCTGCTAATATGGTTCAAATTGCTCATAATTCTAGACGTCTTTGAGCTATGAAAGCCGGATGAAGTGGTTGTTGTTGATGTAGGATATGCTGATGATGCCGGCAACGACAACGACATTGACGATGATAATGACGATGGTGGCGCAGATGCTAATGATGACAGCGATGGCTGTAATGAAGACGACGCTAAAGACGTCAAGAACGACGACGCCGACGACGATGACTGCAATGAAGACATTTTTGTTCCACCGGCTCCTTCAAAAGATGACGCTGCTGACGAAGACGAAGCAAATGTTGTTCGTGTTGTATCGAAAGCATTGAATTGGAAACTCTCAACAAAAGCCACTGTTGCTCCACTAACTCCTGACTGGGTTTGTGGTAGGGCCACTGCTACAACTGCACAGCGTTGTGTTAGTTTATCTGCCCATTTGGAAGGAAGAGAGAAAAAGAATGAAGGAGAAAAAAAGAGAGAAAAAAGATGGAATGCAATTAGAGAATAAATTTAAACTAGTATTTTAATAAAGCATAATAAAACTAAAAGTAATAAGTATTATTACTGCACGAATTCCCAGTAGGGACAAAGGGTCGGTGTAATGGAATTGATGCTATCACGAATATTATTTATGGCAAATTTTTATTATTTATATAATTGTGGAAAAATTCTGCGAAAAAGGTTCATAAAACTATAAAATTACTACCATTGCTGTAACACAGCTTTAACATCAGCTATTGCAATGCTATGAATTAAAGTTCCATATATGCACAACGCTATTGGAAAGGCTGATTTACACGTAACGTGCTCATTATTAAAATTATTTAATATACTATTTACTAATGAAAATTTTAATGATTTAGACTATGTATGTGTATATTTTACTTCGCATTGTCGAAAATTAATTTTATTGCAACAGGAAGAATTTTTATACCCTCACCCTACGGGAAGGAGGGTATATATCATTTCATACGACCCAAACGTGTTACACATACAAGGAGTCACTTTAGAACGTAGTTTTTTTGAAACAAATTCGATTTATTACTTTTTAAGTCGTTTGATCCATATACCTCTGTCTGTCGGTCTGGTACGCACGATAACTTTCGAAAGACATAACCAGTTGTTTAAAAACTTTTGTTTGCATGGGTTAATATTTTCCCAAAACTACTTACGGGATTGCATAAGGGCTACATGGCCTCGCCGTTTCAGGTACCTCCCATACAAATGTACCATTCCGCCCACTTTAGAAATTGAGTAATAATATCAACACATCCAAAGCGGTCATGCCCAAATTCTGTATTTAGTAAAACTTTATCAAGAAAAAGTTTTGGAGAAAAAAACTGGAAGTCTAGCCACGCCCCTTTTGATACCTCCCATATAAATGTAGCACTCCGCTCACTTTAGAAATCGAGTAATAATATCAACACATCCATCGCGGTCATACCCAAATTCTGTATTTAGTAAAACTATACCAGGAAAAAGTTTTGGAGGAAAAACTGGTAGTCTAGCCACGCCCCAATTGGTACTTCCCATACAAATGTAACACTCTGCCCACTTTAGACATCGGGTAATAATATCACTACACAAACCGCGATCGTGCCAAAATTCTGTACTTTATTAAAAAAAAAAATGGTGGTCTAGCCACGCCCCTTCTGGTACCTCCCACACCGCCCACATTAGAAATCGAGTAATAATAACAATATACTAGAAAATTTAATGTTTTATTGCGGGTGAGGGTATATGTATGTCGGTTTTCCCGACTGAAACTTTCTTACTGGTTTTGTACCAAATAAAGAGATCGCATGACAGACTATCTCCTTGTCTTAAGCCTCTCTTGGTAAAAAAGGCTCAGTCAGATGTTTGCCTATTATCACTGCAGATTTGTAGTCAGTCAGTGTCATCCCTCAAAGTCGTATCAGCTTCGCGGGGATACCAAACTCAGCCATAGCATCTAACAGTTTCTGTCGTATCGTACTGTCGAATGCAGCTTTGTAGTCGATGAACAGATGGTAGGTGTTGATCTGCATTTCTTGGGTCTTCTCCAGGATTTGTCACAGTGTGAATATCCGGTCGGTCGTGGATGTACCAGGTCTAAAGCCACACTGATAAGGTCCAATCAGGTTCGCTAGGATGGGCTTTAGTCTTTCTTATCACCCACTAGACAGGACCTTGTAAGCGATGGGTAAAAGGCTTATCCCGCTATAGTTGGTACACACACTTGGATCGCCTTTCATAAGCACAGGACATAGAACACTCAGATTCCAATCATTGGGCAAGCATTCCTTGAGCCAAATCGTGTTTATAAGTTCGGACTTCACCCCTATCCTTCTAATTTTCGATATAATGGCTCTCTCTTTTCTTCCATAGACGCCTTTTCCGCCTGAAGAGGCGTGACGTGTCCTTTCTCTTCTCATTATAACACTCCGACACAGCACGCGTTGCCATTGGCTGCAGTTTTACCCTGTATGCAGCATCCATTTCCACAGACATTTCGCGACATTCTACATCGTACCAGGGCTTACATGAGCGTCGTTTTTCATAACCCAGTACGGTCGTTGCGGCAGTGGTCATAGAATTCGCAATATGCTGCCAGTGTGTGTCGGGAACATCAAAATTAGAAGGTTTGATTAGAAGTAATTGAGAAAGTTGGTTGGAGTAGGCATTGGCTATCTCGGTGGTATGTAGCTTTGTGATGTCTAGCTTCATTTGCGTTTGATTAGCACTACTTAATCGTGTGCGTATCTTGGCTGCAACTAGGTGGAGATACGAGTCAATATTTGCACCGCGGATCACACGCGCGTCCATAATGCTTGAGACTTGCCTTCCATCAATTAACACGTGATCAATCTGATTTATTGTATTATGATCGGTAGAGACCCAGGTTGCCTTGTGGGTATCTTTATGCGGGAATCTGGTTCCACTCACAACTATGATTCTTGCAGACGCGAGTCCGTTATCGGAGGTGTTTGTTGTGTAGTCTGATTTTTCGACCCTTCCTACTTTGGCATGAAAATCCCCCATAACAATTTTAATGTCATGTGCAGGGCAGCGGTCATATATTTCCTCCAGGAGCTCATAGAAAGCATCATTAATGTCTTTGTCTTCTGTTGGAGCGTGTACACAAATCAGTGTAATTTATAAATATTTCGGCTGGATGCGAATAGTGGCTATTCGGCCACTTACATGGTTAAGTCGCGAGTCCTGATGTCGAAATCTCTTGCCGACTATGAAACCACATCCAAATTCGTGTTTTTCTACATGGCAGCTGTAAAAGATGTCACAATTTTTTCAACGTGAGCATCCCTGTCCCGTCCATCGTATTTCCTTTATGGCGTTGAGCTTAGCATTGTATTTGTCGAGGACATCCGCCAGTTGGATAAAGACACCATCTCTGTATAGAGTTCGGACATTCCAGGTGCATATCCCTTAATCATGATCCTTATAAAGTTTGCGGGGGACGTCAACAATTGGGGGGTTCTTGTTTTTTTGTACCCACACCCTACGGTGAATCGACTTAAAAGTGTAACACATAGAATAAGTCACTTTAGACCCTTGGTGTCTTTGAACCAAATTCGATTCATGTCTTTTTAAATCGTTTGAGACATGTCCGTCTGTCAGTCTGGCTGTCCGGCTGGTGCGCACGATAACTTTTCGAAACCAAATGTTTTGAAATTTTGCACGAGTTAATATTTTCCCAATACTACTTACGGTATTGCAAATGGGCTACATGGCTTCGCCCCTTCTGGTATCTTCCATACAAAAACATCATTCCGCCCACTTTAGAAATCGAGTAATAATAACAATACGTCCAACGGGATCGTACCCAAATTCTGTATTTAGTAAAACTATAACAGGAAAAAGTTTTAGAAAAAAATTGGAAGTCTAGCCACACCCCTTCTGGTACCTCCCATACAAATGTATCATGGCGCCTACTTTTGAGATGGAGTAATAATATCAATAAATCTAACGCGATCGCACCCGAATTCTTTATTTAGTAAAGCTATAGCAGGATAGAGTTTTGGAGAAAAAAACTGGAAGTTTAGCCACGCCCCATCTGGTACCAACGATACCCATCTTGTACCGCCTACTTTAGAGAACGATTAATAATATTAATAAACCAAACGCGATTGTATCCAAATTCTGTATTTAGTTAAGCTAAAGCACGAAAATGTATTGGAGAAAATAACTGGAAGTCTAGACACACCCCTTTTGGTACCACCCATACAAATGTACCACTCCACTCACTTTACAGATGGAGTAATAATATCAATACACTTGACACGATCGTGCTCAAATTCTGTAATTAGTAAAGCTTAAGCAGGATAACGTTTTTGAGAAAAAGTCTGGAAGTCTAGACACGCCCCTTCTGGTAACTCCCATACAAATGTACCACTCCCCCCACTTTAGAGATTGAGTAATAATATCAATACGCTCGACACGATCGTGCCCGAATTCTGTATTTTGTTAAGCTATAGCAGAACAAAGTCTTGGAGAGTAAAACTGGAAGTCTAGCCGCGCCCCTTCTGGTACCTCGCATACTTATGTACCACTCCGCCCACTTTAGAAATCGAGTAATAATATCAATATGATAGACAATTTTATGTTTTACTGGGAGTGAGGGTATATGTAAGTCGGGTTGCCCGACTGAATCTTTGTTTAAGGAGAGTGCCTTATCAGGCCACCGCGCCCGATCAAACTTTTTTGGGACGGCCAAATCCAATAAGAGAGCCTCTGTGTTGAGCTTCAGTAACGTCTGTTACGTAGTTCTTAAGACGCATCGTTGTAAGCTGCTTAAGAACCTTCAAAGAGAGCTTCTGATGACTCCCAAATGTATCAAAAAATATTGCTCCAGAGGTACTTTCATTGTACCAACCATAGCCTTTAAAGTACTTTTTTTTGTGTCGGAAAGTATTTTGTTTATACCAAAAAGCACTTTTATTGTAATGAGCTTATAATCCCCAATGTGAGGGATGGAGCATTACCTTATTTGTGTTTTCTGATCGTTATTCACTTGGGAATGACCAAAATCTCTCTTTGAATGTCCCGAAGCAGCTAACAACCGCAGTTAGATCACGTGTTCCCCGGGCCATTAACCGAACATCTGTTCTGTGGTAGAACATGTGAGAAGGCGCAATGTCTAACAACCTAAATGGCATGCATGCTACCACTGATGCGCCTAAAGAAGAAGGTGACAGAAGTTACTGAAGCTCAACACCAAGGTCCTTTTAGTGGCTTTGACAGCCCCAAGAAACTAGCATTATGCGTAATACATAAGGAGCAGTGAATAGTCACCATGAAAGATTAGTCTGCCTTCTGTGACAAGTCCTGGCAAAAATTAATAGTTTTGGCGTAACTTTAAGCCATTATTGGGCATCATTCGATTGACTTAAATTTTGGTATTTTGTTCAATTAAATGGTAGAATTAGCCTTTCAATTACATTTACATATATACTAAAACATTTTCATACTATATTTCATTAACCCAAAAACAATGGAAAACAGCCATTAAGCAATGTTTCTCAAAATTATTGGACTGTGGTGGAGCAAATTCACTTGTTAAAGCTAAATGTATGCACTCTAGTGCATTTCTGAGCATTTTTGGTTTTTTGTTGTTGTTGTGGTAGTTTTGCATCTTTTTGTTTTGCAGCTATTACGAGGCGATTAGTTTATATTATGGCATATTTTATGGAAAAGGAATTATACAAGTGGTTTTTTTATTGCTATAAAATATTTAGTGATGAGTTTTATGTTCTGGCACATTAACAATGGTTTATAAAATACGTTCGGTTATAGTTTACAATTTTGATAAGCTTTTACCAAAAAAAAGTGCCAATTAATTATTCGCTTCACTAATTAAAGTGTTGTCTTGGATAACCAGTGTACTTAATATTATACCACGTATTATACTACACAGTAAGTAAACAATAAGAACAAATTAACAAAAACTTTGTAACTTTCAAACTTTCTAACTAACTAAATTTTGTATAGTAGTTTGTTTAAAAGTGCTTCGAGGCGTATACTTCATGCGAAATATTGATTTAGGCATAACTCATACGTAACAGTGGCACACAGAAATTGTTAGATTCAAGAAGATAGTTAAATATCTAGCTGACTAGATTATCACACGTAGCAATTTCTGGATTATACCAGAGTTGTTAGAATACAAAACCGAAATCAAAAATCTGGTCTTTTGTTCAAACCTGTAATAAGTTTTTGAATTAATATGAAAGTAATAATAACGAATCTTCACCAGCCCTATCAATACAAAGACACGCTAAATATTAAAAATCCTTGGATATTTCTTTAAAAAAAAAAAAATATATTAAATATCTGCACTCTGTTATTCCCCTGACATTATATTTTGTGATATACATTTTATTTAAATATGTTGAAGCAAATTCCTATTAAAGTCTATGAAATTACCCTCATTTCCCTATGCCTTTTATTTGAATTTCTATGGAAGTATGTGGTTAATGTTGTTTCTTGTTTCTATTGTTAGTGTTTTGCACAAGAATTTATTAATTATGCGCAGAAACCAAATTTAACTCCTAAGATGAAACCAAAACAATGGTGGAACAAAATTGTGAAAGGCTACAGTTGGTGAATTTGCCAAATAAGTATTTGTGGTTAAACCAGAGGGTTTGAGTCAATCCACCCGCGGTAAATTTCATCTATTTTCTAAAATAATATAAAAAAATTATATTTCAAGGGGGAGGGGAAACAAACACCCTTTACAGTTCGACAAATTGTATACATTTTTTATGTCTGAAATAAGTTTATTTAAGGCTGCTTATAATATTGCACACATTAACTGCTTAAAAGTTGTCAATAAATTTCAATAAAGCTTAAAAAATACTGTGCTAACCCCAAACCAAAATGTAAATTAATGGACATAAGTCCAGAGCCATTACACGTTGTTCTTAATTAAGTTTGTAACATCGTCAATGTAGTTAGAAGTTTGTTATATGTATACTCTCACCCTTAAGGCCGAGGCCTCGCGGTGAGTCGAGAGCGACAGAGCGGTGAGCGGTAACTAGTTAAATTACGCAATGAGCAGCATGTTAGCGGCATTTCTGAGCAAAGCATATAAAAACCAGTAAGAGTTTCAGTCGGAAAAACCGACTTACATATACCCTCACCCTCAGTAAAACATAAAATTTTCTATTATATTGATATTATAATTCGAATTCTTAATTGGGCAGAATAGTACATGGTACATTTGTATGGGAGCTATCAGGAGGGGCGTGGCTGGACATCCATTTTTTCTCCAAAACTTTGCCCTATTATAGTTGTGCTCAGTATGTACAAAATTTGGACACGATCACGTTTTATATATTGAAATTATTACTCTATATATAGAGTGGCGGAATGATAAATATGAATGGGAGCTACCAGATGGGGCGGGGTTAGACTTCTAATTTTTTTTCTCCAAAACTTTATCCAGTTGTAGCTGTACAAAATACTGAATTTGGGCACGATCGCGTTGGCTGTATTGATATTATTACTCGATTACTTAAATGGGCGGAATGGTACATTTTTATAGGAGCTACCAGAAGGGGCGTGGCTAGAGTACTAATTAAGTTTTACTTAATACAAAATTTGGGCAAGATCGCGTTGCGTCTTTTGATATTATTACTCGATTTCTAAGGTGATCGGAATGGTATGTACTTTTGAATGGCGTGGCCACGTAGCTCATTTGCAATACCGTAAGTAGTTTTGGGGAAATATTAACTTGTGCAAAGTTTCAAAAAGTTTGTTTTCGTCTTTCGAAAGTTATCGTGCGTACCAGCCGGACAGCCAGATAGACAGACGGCCATGGCTCAATCGACTTAAAAAGTCATGAATCGAATCAAGTTCAAAGAAACTTAGGGTCTAAAGTGACTCCATGTATGTGTTACGCTTTTGGGTCGTATCAAATTATATACATACATGATTTATATATATAAAAATAAATAAAATTAAATATGTAGAAAAAAATTATAAAAATATAATAATATGTAAAAATATAAAAATATAAAAATATAAAAATATAAAAATATAAAAATATAAAAATATAAAAATATAAAAATATAAAAATATAAAAATATAAAAATATAAAAATATAAAAATATAAAAATATAAAAATATAAAAATATAAAAATATAAAAATATAAAAATATAAAAATATAAAAATATAAAAATATAAAAATATAAAAATATAAAAATATAAAAATATAAAAATATAAAAATATAAAAATATAAAAATATAAAAATATAAAAATATAAAAATATAAAAATATAAAAATATAAAAATATAAAAATATAAAAATATAAAAATATAAAAATGTAAAACTATAAAAATATAAAAATATATGGAAATATAAAAATATAAAAATATAAAAATATAAAAATATATGGAAATATAAAAATATAAAAATATAAAAATATAAAAATATAAAAATATAAAAATATAAAAATATAAAAATATAAAAATATAAAAATATAAAAATATAAAAATATAAAAATATAAAAATATAAAAATATAAAAATATACAAATATAAAAATATAAAAATATAAAAATATAAAAATATAAAAATATAAAAATATAAAAATATAAAAATATAAAAATATAAAAATATAAAAATATAAAAATGTTGAATATTAACGGTCAAATTTAAATATTTGGTGCTGGACATTTTCGCCTGATATCTACTTCGCATGTACATTAGGCATATAACTAATTTTTACGAAAAATTTGGCATACCACTACGTGGTAGCAAATATTGTACAAGTAATGAATATCATGGTGGTGATTTGGGTTCAAAAATGTTCCGCACCAAACGCGATTTCTAAAAAAAGTCGGATTTATGTTTTAAATATTTTTATTTTAAAAACAAATGTTTTGAATTGTTATATAAAATAAATAAAACAGGATGTGTGTATATATGTAACGTATGGACTCGAAAACGGCTTGACCGATTTTGATGAAATTTTCAGGGAATCTTCCGAATAACCCCGCGAGTAACATAGGCTACACATTGTTTGGATTTTTCTACATTTAGGGGGTGAAAATGCTGCCACCTCTATGTCTGCCTACTATAAGTTAATATAGTAAAGATTTAAAATGAAAAAATGTATGTATTGCAACGAGTTGGCAACCCTGTAATTGAAAAAACTTTGACAGATTTGTGCAGAAATAAAAAAACAAAGCATAACGGCAAAAACAGCTGATGGGATGACGTAATCTTTGTAGGAAACCCTTGAAGGGCTATATGATCTGAAAAAAGTAATTGCGTTTTGTGGGGAAACTTTTTTGCCATTTCGAAAAAAAAAATAATGGGGGGGTTCATACTTTTTTATGCTCTATCCCACTATGCTATACCATTTTTCCTATTTGCAAAAATTGTAAAAAGTTATATGCCTAATGTACATGTTTGACATAGCTGTAGATATATAAACAGCTGATGATGTACAATTGTGCATCAGTTCGTCACAAAGGGGTCTAAAGATGAACTCGTCATGGAGTTCGATACGCGTCATCCTAGTGCGTGACACTGAATTTGACCATAAATATCAACAATAAAACATTTTTCTGATCGTTTAGCCAAATTGATGTATCATTTGATACACTAACACAAAATTGATAAACTAATCACTACGATCGACTAACACTAACAAACAACAGTGTATATACAAATATATATTTAGTGGACAGAATAACTCGAGTAAACCTTAACTGATCATAATAAAAAATTATCAGTATTAATAGTTTTCAAAACGAAGTAATAATGTTGTAAATGGGTAGCCCAACCTTTTTTGGTACTTCCCATTCAAAATGATTATTTTTTGGAAAATAAATATTTTTCTACTAACCTCCAAACAGACTGCTTAAGTATATTTATATTTGATCAGTTAATTTATCTTGTAATAAGACAAATTTTGAAAAAAATATCGAAACATTTGCCACAGCCCTTGTGGTAACTTCCATACAAATTACCGAATTCAATCTCATATTTTGAGATTAAAAAAATTTATAAATCGTCCTGCACTATAGATATATATTTCTTAACAACAATCAGTTTATTCGAAAGAAACTATACATAGTGTGCCATACAACTGTCACAACGGAAAATGTGAGTGTACATGTCAAGTGTTAAATAAAATGACATACATTTTCACAACTGTTGTGTGACCATAAATGCCATATATTGCAAGTGTGTGTATGTGCGTGTGTGTGATACCCATAACTCAGTTTATTCAAGCTGTATTAATTGAATTGTACGATTTATGGTTTAAGCGCATAATGGACACAATGAATGCACCCATACACACACACACACACTAATGCCTATGAACAAAACATTTATGTGCTTGTGTGTCGCTGAGCGAATGGTTTCGCATGAAAAGGATCGATCACCCTCTAGTGAAACTATTTAAGAGGCCACGTTGTGAACGTACTCAATAATATTGTGGCAAATGAAATTACCAGGATAGGATGATGGCGACAATGACGAGGACGTTGATGATGATGATGATGGTGACGATGATTAATAAAAATTCCCCATATGCCACTGCGGTTAACATCGAAATGGCATCAGTGTCTGTGGTCACACAAACCCATACACACAAATACATACATTGCTCAATCATGTGTGTGAGATTTAGATAGGAATTCTCGACTTAGAAAATGTTGGTATTTCATTGAGGAAACTAGGTCGATGTTATATTAATTATTGCTTTTATATAAGAGTTGCATGTGCAATATTCTATTATACCAAAGGGAGAATTTTAACGTATTGCCGGCTCAATGGCATACCCCATCAAATATTGCATTAGTTGCATACCATTTATATCAGTAATGTTATACAATTTCATTGTTTAACATTAACTACGTCCAAGTTTTATGATCTGTGGTACTCTTAAGGGCAAGTCTGCATACATTGTTCGTCCAATCGGGGTTTTCACGTATTAAATTTTACACATATTGCCACTATACTCAGCACTCAACACAGCAATAGGTTTTCAGATGTAATTAATTTTTGTTGTAAAATGTAACAAATATCTCTCGTTGGATATAACATATCCATTATGAATATTACTTTTCCACCTGCACACGCAGTTTCGATTGGTGAAATTTGTATTGTATAAATATGTTTGGCACAAGCATTTACAGTAAATTCTACACATAAACTGCAGCTAGGTATGGCATCTTTATATGGATCAATTTGATGGGCACAGTTGGAAGTGATGCATTGTATTGGGAAATTAGCATAGAGATTGCTGTCAAATGGGCTTGCGTATTATAGCATTCATCATATGTCCCCAGGCAGATTTTATTTTGCAGGTTAATTTTATATAACATAGCCCGGCTAATAGTTTAAGTGAATCGTGCTGCTGTCAATGGGGAGGAACTTTTATTACAAGACTTCAGCCGCTCAGGCCGCACTAAAAAAATTTCTGATCAGGTGTCGCAAATGCGTGTATGAGAATGGTGATAATTTACGATATATCATCTTTAAAACCAATAAGTTATCCAAAACTAAATTTAATTTTTTATACAATTGATTAAAAAAGCCAACCTTTTTCTTCAAATAAAATGATCCCCAAGAGCACTGTGGTCTTATATATGCTGTAGATAACACATATTTACACAATACACTTTTTCAATATTTTGGGTTTTCAATTACTTTACACCCACAGTCTGTTCTTGTGTAATACATAAGCAATACATTCCATTTGCTTTTTAAAATCCAATTGCTCGAATTTTACATTTGCTGCCGATATTGCTATAGGCATTAATAAACCAAAAGGAGCTGATGCAATGTACTATTGTATGGTTTCTACACAGAATTATCAAAGAAGAAATAAGGCAACTGCTTAAACAATTTAGAGAAATGACAAACTTTATTATTTTCCCGTCATAACAATATTATTGTTGATGATGACGTTTTAGGGGCAAACTCAATAAACCAAATGTACAAACTGTGCTGTCTTTAAAGAACTTTGACCCAAAATTTTTGTGTCAAATGATTAATGACAAGACATTAACTCTAACATTTGCTCTTTGGCTGTGACGATGTTTACATGCTACCCCGAATAAAAGTTCCATTTTGATACATTATCTGGTTGAATCGAGTTATACTAATTGAATTATTTGATTTATGACTAAAATTACTTAAAGGGGCTAACAAAATCTATACATATACACAAACCGGTGTCCGAGTGAAATGCCAGCCAGGGATGGGAAGTTTAGACTAAGATGTACCTTTGTTTAGTACATGTGAGTCTTATTTGATAAGATCATTATCAGTCAACTTTAAGGTAGATGGGGAAAAAAACACTTTTCGGGCAGCACATCGTGTAAGTCAACGTTTAATAACGTTTAGAGTGTATGAAATTTGATTAGATTCAGTGCACCTGCAATAACAATATCTATGAGATGTTTCAGTAGAGGTGTGGCAAATGTTTCGGTTAAGCAACAAGGAAATAATTATACGGACTAAATTAAAAAAATTCTGCAGCTGTCCTTTAATCTTTATATATAAAATTCTAACGTACGTGTGTTGTGACTGAACTCCTCCTAAACGGCTGGACCGATTTGCATAAATTTTTATGTATGCGTTTGGGTGGCGCCCCGGATGGTTTAGATTTACAATTCGGTCCAATTGGACAAAGGGGCGTGGCACCGCCCATACAACTTGAAAATCAAAAGGACTATATCTCATGAACTATCAGAGGTATGAAGATGAAATTGGGTATATATGTTGTTGAAGCAGTATTAATTTCAGCCAAGGTGGAAGTGGGCGGTGCCACGCCCCCTTTTCAAAAATCGCTCTAACGGCTTTTCTAATAGACCGATTGATACGAAAATTTTACCAAGTGGTACTGTTGACCAGTTGATAGTCCCTGGCTATAATAGGCTGTGATTGGATAAAGGGGCGTGGCACCGCCCATACAACTTGAAAATTAAAAAGGCTATATCTCATGAACTATCAGAGGTATAAAGATGAGATTTGGTATATATGTTGTTGGTGCCGTATTAATTTCAACCAGGGTGGAAGTGGGCGGTGCCACGCCCCCTTTTTAAAGATCGCTCTAACGGCTTTTCCAATGGGCCGATTGATACGAAAATTTTACCAAGTGGTACTGTTGACCTGTTGATAGTCCCTGGCTATAATATGTTGTGATTGGATAAAGGGGCGTGGCACCGCCTATACAACTTGACAATCAAAAGGGCTATATCTCATGAACTATCAGAGGTATGAAGATGAGATTTGGTATATATGTTGTTGGAGCAGTATTAATTTCAGCCAAGGTGAAAGAGGGCGGTGCCACGCGCCCTTTTCAAAAATCGCTCTAACGGCTTTTCTAATAGGCCGATTGATACGAAAATTACCAAGTGGTACTATTGACCTGTTGATAGTCCCTGGCTATAATAGGTTGTGATTGGATAAAGAGGCGTGGCACCGTGGTGAAAGTGGGCTGTTTCACACCCCTTTTAAAATATGTAGTTATAACTGTCAAAATTCCACAGTATATTGCAGTTCGCCCAGAGATATGAATAGTAAGGTGGGCTAATTTTTTTATTCGCAAAAAGCGCAACCAAAATCGGAATCTAAGATGAATTGTTAGAAAATTTCACCAATAAAATTTGTGTCTGAAATCAATTCCTAGCTCGCGCTGGGATGCAGGAAGATTTCAGATAGAGATTTTTTTGTTTTAAAATGAGCACAAACCGAAAACATCTGCGTAAAACTGACTTCCCAACAAACTAAATGAAGTATTACAGAAGCAAATCTATGTATTGTTTAAAAAGTTATGGACTCTGAGTGTTGGCATACAGAAAACAATGTCAAAAATATACCATTCTCTACAGATATGTATATTTTAAATACTTTTCAGGAGAGCGAATCGGTAATAAATCCTATAGATAAAATGGGCGTTCTGTTCGCCAAACTTATGGAGCCCTTTGTGAAGTTGAGGGTGCATATAATGATCCATCTGAGCAGCTAATAGAAGCCATCGACGCTGTAGACGTTAGTGTGACAGGGGACTCGAATTTATCGAACCGACGTCTTTCTCAGCAACTCGGTCTCTGCAAATGCTGAGGAAAGATCATGGCCTACATTCATATAAAATTTAACTGGTAGAAGAACTAGAGCCAGTGGACGATCAATTGATTTTTTTTATTTATCATGTCATTGCACATTATTTGAAGGAGAAATGGTTCCAACACGACGGCGTAATATGCCATGCAGTGCGTGAGATCATCACTTTGTTAAACCAAACGTTGGTGACCGAATTATCTCAAAAAATGGTAATACGAGTTCAATATATAGAGAGCATTCGGGTATATTCTTGGTTCGTATGAGAAGAAGACATGGCAAGGTGGATTTTATGGCTAAAGGCATGAAGCTTCAAACGAAATTTTCATTTGCGGTCAATAGGAGGAAAAGGCATAACAAAAGTGATTTTTACGCCCAAAGACATAGTTAGTATACAGACGGTTCCCGCTACTACAGATAAATATAAAAATTGAATTTTGATCTTTAGAGGAATTTCTGTTTCCGATTTTTGAAAGAAGTGTTTTTTTCTCCCTACATACAGACAAAACTTAATCTACATGTCGAAACTATAGATATGACTTTGATGATGAACTTTTTACTATCGTGATAGAGCATATCATATTTAGAATTTAAAACAATAAAACTTAATTAGTTAACTTCCATGTTAAGGAGTTACTTGAAATTAGGTTCATAAGTTAATAAACTCAACATATTATTGTCGAGCTTAAGTACCGTTTTAAAGTACTTTGTAGACCTAAATGTGAAATATATTACAAGTTAATATGCAATAGCGAAGCATTGCCGGGCCCACTAGTATAATATATATTTTGTATGCCAGGTTCTAGGAGAGGTCTGCCAATACAGCACATATTCATTCCGGATTATCTTAATCGTTTACATTGCTGAAAATTAGACTAAATTCAGTTTACCTACAAAAACTATAAGATAAGATAAGATGCTATTGGGGTGAATTCGGTCATTTATATGGAAGGTACCTAAAAAGGTGTGACAAATGTTTCGGTTTTCTGAGGTTGTGCCAACAGTTATATAGTATATAATATAGTAAATGAGGAATGTTATGATAGATGCCTCCAGGCGGTGCATCCTGAGTAATGATAGTTAGTGATTTTCACTTCATCTCTGTTTCGGTTTTCTGAGGTTGTGCCAACAGTTATATAGTATATAATATAGTAAATGAGGAATGTTATGATAGATGCCTCCAGGCGGTGCATCCTGAGTAATGATAGTTAGTGATTTTCACTTCATCTCTGATATGGACTAACTGGCATGACCCTGGTTTACGATTTTCGAAATAACTATTGGTTCTTTTCTCTCAAGCTGACGTACAGTGCTCTGAGAACTGAGTGGGCAGATATGACACTCTGACGCAATGGCTTGTTCGTGAGTAAGATACCCCGCTCTTGAAAACCAGGCAAATTTAGTGGTACATTCAATTTACGTTACTGTTATGTTGATGGCAATGGTTAGGTTAATGACGACTGAGATAATTTCGGTCATTGCTATGAATGGTTTACATCTGGAAAACTTAATTTCCCTTTACACCCCCCGAATGAGGTATGGAACAGTTTCTCGCGTTGTTGTGAATTGACAAAGTTTTATTTCAACAATGTTTTTTTTTATTTCCTTAATCAGTAGACCTTGATTAATTAAAATTGTTTAATAAATCCAATGCTACAGCAACATAGCTCCCCTTTGTTAATTTAGTTATCAGACATCATTTGCACTAACTTTTCCATAAAAACGGATATGCCAAACAAAGAGTTATAATATTGTGTATCATCGTGCGCATAGTCTATGCATGGTTCTAAGTACAAAATGTAAGCTCTCATTTCGCATCCCTGATACTACTGCAAATGCTGATAAATATATGCATGATATAAGTGTGCCTGAAAGAGGAATATCCTTGGCAAACGGATTGGAAACACATACACACACAGTCGCATATATACATCCAACTATACAAATGTTGATGGCAAAGACAACGACGACAATTAATAACCATTTCATATTTCCCATTGTGGTTAACATCAAAGTGGTGCCATCAGTTCTCTTTGACTCACTTTGTGCATGGCAGTATACGGAAAGTATTGTTACGGGATCCTTTAACTTAATTTACACTTCGGCTGCATCACAATTTGATGTACAGAATGTCACAGACAAATAAAATATGAAAGTGTCACAGAATATGTTGATAATGTGCTATTATTATTTTACTCAATATTCTACAAAGTTGGTAATGTAGGAATGAGATTTTTTTTTAATACCACAAGTGTATCAGCTAAATTGTTCATATCTATTCAATCAATACCAACTAGCGAATTATAAATAATTATATAATTATAATTTAATTACATTATTGAGAAATGTGCTTAGATTAAAAGTTGTCCAGCGGAGATTATGATTGATTCATTTAGTGGTTTATTTTCATTTGTTTTTTTTGTGATCAGATAACGCTTAACTTGTATTTAGTTATTATCTTACTTGTATTTAGTTTTGTTTGGCAATTCGTCATGGAAGTACTCACACCGTAAAATTATCTCTAAATAATTATAATATATTACAAATACTCGTATCAGCATTCTATGAAAAATGTGCAAAGAAAGTGCCTAGTCGACTTTATGATACCACTAATGCCAATACCATAGGCAAAATTTAGTCTCCGTGTACGTTATTAAATGATTCGCAATCATGCATCAATTTGTAGAATTTTATGCCGGAGTCGAGGTAGATAAAATCTTTTACCACTTCGAAGTGATAGATGTCAACGTACACGCAGCATCCCAAATGAGTAGATTCTTTGTTTATTGGAACTAATAACTTGGTCTGTCCTTATAAACCGATAAACCATTTTAGCTGATTCCTTTCGTATACCTGAGCAAGCTGTAGTCACATCCCGCAACTAGCATATGGCTATTGTCGTGTCACTCGTGTTTACTGCAGATTTTCTTATTATTATCTCTATCAGAATTCTTAAAAGATTTACAGTAGACTGTCGCCTTGTTTTAGGGCTCATAGAGTGTAAAATAGCTCCGTAGGGCCGATGCCAATTTTCTCTTAAGACTTCGTGTCAGACAGGGTTATTCCGCAATGTCTTTTAAGTTTCCCTGGAAAACCAAAATCAGCCATGGCTTTGAGTTATTTTTACCCTAACAGGCAGTCGATGGCAGCATTATAGTCGGCGAAGAGATGGTATGTGTCGATCTGTTTTTTGTGAGTCTTTTCCAGGATTTGCCGCAGTGTTAATATCTGATCAGTTGTGTATAAGACTCGATCAGTTTGGATAACACTGGCTTCAATCTTTGACATAGCACACTCGACGGGTTTTGCTTTGTGGCTGGCAATCCAAACCATAGCCGACAATTGGCGTGACACCTTCATGTGAGCCGCCTTCCAGAACCAGCAATTAGTGGAGGTGTTCTCGCCATATATGCAGCACACTCTGTATATCTGTAACCAGATTTCCATCCTTGTCCTTACAGGAGGGGGTCCCAGATCGGTATCATTTTCGCTTTAAACTTAAGGTACCATGTTCGGGCCTAATCTATTTATCCTTGTACCTCTCCCGTTCTCCCTTTTCATGATCTGGTTTTATTTTGCTTTAATAGCTGACTCGTCTGTTGTACTGTGCCGATACGTATCAATCTGGGTTATAATTGGCTGTAGCGTTTCCCTGGAAGCACAATCATGTTCCTTAGATGCTTTGTGACATTCATGCTTTTCCTTATGGCAGCAGCAATCAAGCATCCCTGTCCTGACCATCTCCTCTCCTGGATGTTGGTGATGTCAGCCGTGTATATTTTGAGTACATTTTACAGCAGGATAGTGACACCGTTTCTATAAATAGTCCGGACATTACAGGTGCAAATCTTTTAATTGTGGTCCTTATAACGTTTGCAAGCGTCATCAACATGTGGGGGGTTCCTTTTGTTACTTTTTCTTCATCGTGTTGTCATAGCTAGTATAGGACCGGAAGGCCGGTGGCCAGCCCAACCATCAGGTTTCGTCGCTCACTATCTGCCGCTATTCTTCTTCTTTTTTGATATCAGCAACAACAGAAAAGTATCTATCAGTAGCCGTAGATAGTTCGTCACACCAAGCTTAGTAAACAGCTCGTTTACCTGGTCCATCCAACGGAGTTTTGGTCGCCCCCTCCTGCGCGTCCATCGAGTTTATTGCCGAAGACTTTTCGAGCCGAAGCGTTTTCGTCCATTCGTACAACGTGTCGAAGCCAGCGCATTCGGTCTATTTGAATGCGTTTGACTACGTCGATGTCATTGTACAGTTCATGATTCATTTGACGACAGTATTTTTCTCTCGAAGACTCCCAGAATAGATTGATCCGCTTGTGTCATTTCCCAGGATTCTGCGCTGTAGAGCAAGACAGGTAACATCAGAGTCTGGTAGAGCTGGATCTTTGTTCTTCGAGAGAGCGCTTTGTCGTTAAATCGCTAGCTTAGCGCATAGTAGCAGCGGTTTGCGATCAATACTTGTCTTTTGATTTCCAGGCTGGCATTATTATTTTGTTAATGGCGGAGCCAAGGTAGACAAAATCATCTACCACTTCAAAGTTATAGTTGACAACGTTCACGCAGAGTCCCAGACGAGGGGACTCTTTGTTCGTTGAAACAAGTAACTTGGTTTTGTCCTCGTTTATCACCAGACCCATGAGTAGTGATTTAAATATTTAATTATTTCTTACAATTGAGGTAATTGTGGTAAGTTAAATGAATTGTTTAGTATTCATCCAACATATGTTATCGTAAGTACACAGAACTGAGAAGCTTAAGCAGTATTGTAAAGTGTCACTACGGTTCAAAAAAATAGTTCAAAATAATTCTTAACTAACCTTACCAGGAAGAAAAAATTAGATAAGTACCAACAAAACTGTCAAAAATATGAGGTGGAAAATTAAACGATTTATGCAGAGAATTCATATCTTAGTAAGATTTGACCAAAACCTTGCAGTTACTAGGAAATGCTCGCGATTCTCTGTCGCTTAGGCAGGATATAAAAAATTTTTCAATTTTTCCTTTAGTTGATATTTTTACCTACTTATATCTTTGGCTTTTTTACGGCTCAAATTATTAAATCGCCAAATTAAAAAACAACATCTTAATCAATCCCTTAAATCACCACCTGGTGATGACAGCAAATTCCAATAAAATCGTTTAAATTCAATTGCATCTGCAACGCGAGTTTATGAAAACAGCGCGCGATAAACGTAAAATCATCGTTGTATTGAAAATATCCTCAGGCTTTGACATGAACGTGTAATTAATCCAAACGATGCGATTTGAATACTTGTGCACATCTTCATGGACACTTCATCAACATTTGGGCAAACTACGGCAACTAGAATTTCGGGTGACAAAAACAAAAAACCTCGGTAAAAGGCCACACGTGAGGCTTACATCGCTGTATAAGATAGCAAAATAGTGATATGTTGCTCGAAAACAAACAGCAATCGATGTTGCTACTGCTGCCAAATAACGAAGTGGCCTGGCCGGCTTTACGTTTACCCGTTAATGGACTTTTAGCGATTTACAGCGACATCGATGGACGACGTGAAGAATGTGGTTGTGCTCAGTTAGTCAATCGTAATTAATGAAACGCGAAAGAACGTTTGGCTGCAATAGAATTTCGTTATGAACTTTGGCCGGCTACAGCCAAGTATAGGCCTGTCAAACATAGGCAGATAAATGAAGTGCTATTGGGTAAAGCAATTTGTCCCATCGATGCTAAGTTCCATGAGTCTTTTTTGAGTTGTGGACGCAACGAATAGACTGGCTTTTAGCAATTGATTGCAACGCGACAACACAATCAAAGCAGAACAGTATTTTTTTTTTTTTTTGGAATATCTGCTCCGTGTAAAGTTGAAATATGGACAAGTTTGCTGTCAGTCACTATGATATATGCCACTGTACACGTATTGGTGGTAATGAAGCCCATCAAGGTGTAAACAGAGCAGCAGGATAATTGACAACAGTTAGTAGTAGAGTCGAAGGTTTATAGTTGTAAATACTTTGTCGAAAATTATGTTAATGATTTACCCAGAGTAAGAGCACGTAGGATTGACCAGATGAAAGAGTTGTTTTATAAACTTGGTGTGAAAAACTATCTTAAAAAAACTTAATTTCCCTTTACACCCCATGAATGAGGTGTTGTTGTAAAATAACATGCTTTCTATTTTTAGATTCACAACAAACGGCACCTACTTGTTTATCGACGAATGCGAACGTCACTGTTTGAGAAGCTTTTACTAGACATGCCGATCGACTCGACACTTATACTGCGAAGTTGCTGACGACAACATCGAGGGGGCCGGGAATGAAAGAAAACAGATAGTTATCGGCAACACGAATGTGAATATGCGGAGGAAATTTTAATTTTGGACCAGTGGGCGAAGTGGGCGTGACAAAACATATTTTTAGGGCTAGGGAGATATAATTTAATACAATCTGAATATGAATGAATATGCAAACGGAATGCTAATTTGGAATAAGTGGGCGGAAGGGGTGTGGCAAAACTGTATTTTAGCGCTAGAGAAAAACAATTTGGTGCACAGATAGTAATCGACAACATGAATATGAGTATGCAGGCCGAATTTTATTTCCGAATCAGACAACATGAATATGAGTATGCAGGCCGAATTTTATTTCCGAATCAGTTTAATTTGTTGTATTAAAAAGTACTTTTACTGTACATAATATGAACACTAATTTGTACCACAAAGTACCTTTATTGTACCAAAAAGTATTTTAAATGTACTAATGAGTACTTTTATTGTACCTAGGAGTTCTTTAATTGTACCAAAAATTATTTTTATTGTATCAAAAGAACTTTTATTTTTATCAAAGAGTACTGTTTTTATAGCAAAGACCAAGGACTAGAAGAGTTTTTTTTTCTTAAATTCATAATATTTTTAATTTTTATTTGCTGACACTTTTGACAACAACACTGCGTCAGTTTGTTTTATCAAAAAATTTGACAATAAATTGTCCGAAAAAAGTATGTCGGTAAATTCTGACAACATAACCTCATTTACACGATGTTGACACATTTAAAGGGAAATACTGACAATGATGCCAATAGTGTAAATGAGTCTTAATAGTACTCGGTAATGTAGACATGAATATACCGACGAAATATTTGTCAATAAAATTATATGTGGTTAGTTTAATCAGGTTAAGGAATAACTTGGGATAACGAATTGTTTTTCAGAACATACAAGATCGATGCTTCAAGTTAGCCCTTTAGGTAAGCAAGCCAAATATATCGTCTAGTATGAAATATGAAATAGCGAAGTATTGCCGCGTCCACTAGTATATATATAAAAGAGAGTGACGATAGTTACTACGCTTATAACTAAAGAAAGCCTGGACCGATATCGATGATTCGCATCAATCTGGACTATTCTCCGACCAAACAAGAAGCAAATTGTTTTAACGGCTAAAGCTATCATTGTGAAAATGTGTATGAGCAACGTCCTTATAGCATTAGAGAGCTGCACGAAGGATTTTTTTTTTAATTTCGTACTTTAAGGGGTAATAAAGACCCAAAAAGGGATTAAACCAGGAACAACGGCTAAAGCTATCATCTTGAAAATTTATGTGAGAAAGCTTCTAATAAGCAAGATTCTTTTCGAAAATTTCCTACATTTCCTGCTAAAACTTGTACCATCACCCATGCCAAAAGGCTAAAGCTTACTTACTTACTTAGCTGGTACTTCTATGCAATCCCAGTGGATTATATACCGCACGTAGAAAAATACTATAAGCGCCTCGATCTTCTGCGCTTCTTCTCCAGTTAGTCACACCGAGTTCTGTAAGGTTCTCAGTAACCTGGTCTTTCCAACGGAGTTTTGGTCGCCCTCTTCTGCGCCGTCCATCGAGTTCATTGTCGAAGACTTTTCGAGCTGGAGCATTTTCATCCATGCGTACAACATGACCTAGCCAGCGCAGCCGTTGCACCTTAATGCGTTTGACCACGTCAATGTCAGTGTACAGCTCGTACAGCTCATGATTCATACGACGCCGATACTCTCCGTTAACGATGATGGGCCCATATATTTTACGGAGTATTTTTCTCTCGAATACCGCCAGAACTGACTCATCCGCTTGTGTCATAACCCAGGATTCTGAGCCATACATTAAGACAGGTAGAACCAGTATCTGGTATAGCTAGAGTTTTGTTCGTCGAGAGAGGGCTCTGTCATTGAATCGCTTGCTTAGTCCGTAGTAGCATTTATTTGCAAGCAGGATTCTTCTCCGGATTTCTAGGCTGACATTATTTGCTTTATTGATGGCGGATCCTAGGTAGACAAAGTTATCTACCACCTCGAAATTATAGTTGTCAACGTTCACGCAGTTTCCCAAACGAGTAGATTCTTTGTTCGTTGAAACTAATAACTTCGTTTTGTCCTCGTTCACCGTTAGGCCCATTTTCGCTGATTCCTTCTGTATACCTGAGAAGGCTGCAGTCACATCCCGCAGTTTTCGACCGATGATGTCTACGTCATCAGCGTACGCGAGTAGCATGTGGCTTTTGTTGAATATAGTGCCACTCGTGTTTACTGCAGCTTTTCTCATTATCATCTCCATCACAATGTTGAAGAGATCGCACGATAGGCCGTCGCCTTGTTTTAGGCCTCGTCTGGTATAGAATGGCTCCGTAAGGTCCTTGCCAATCTTCACTGAAGACCTCGTGTCAGTCAGCGTCATTCCGCAAAGACGTATCAGCTTCGCTGGAATACCAAACTCAGCCATGGCATCGAGTAATTTCTGCCGTATCGGGCTGTCGAAGGCAGCTTTATAGTCGACAAAAAGATGGTACGTGTCGATCTGTTTCTCTTGGGTCTTTTCCAGGATTTGCCGAAGTGTGAAAATCTGGTCAGTTGTTGATTTTCCGGGTCTAAAGCCACACTGATAAGGCCCGATCAGGTTGGATAACACTGGCTTTAGTCTTTCACATAGCACACTCGACAGGACCTTATATGAGATGGGTAGAAGGCTGATCCCGCGGTAGTTGGAGCACACACTTGGATCACCTTTTTTCAGCACAGGACATAATACGCTTACATTCCAATCGTCGGGCATGCACTCTTTAAGCCAAACCGTGCGCAGGAGCTGGTGCATGCTCGTTATCAGCTCCTCGCCACCGGACTTGAAGAGCTCTGCGGGCAGACCGTCGGCACCGGCTGCTTTGTTGTTTTTCAGCCGCGATATTGCTCTTCTTACCTCGGCTTGACTTGGTGGTGGGCAATCTAAGCCGTCGTCGACAATTGGCGTGATAACTTCACGTGCGCTGCCTTCTGGAACCAGCAGTTGCTGGAAGTGTTCTCTCCATATGTGCAGCACACTCTGCGTATCCGTGACCAGATTTCCATCACTGTCCTTACAGGTGGGGAGGCCATTACCGTATCCATTTGTTCTTATTTTCTGGTAAAATTTTCGGGCCTCACCTCTATCCCTGTATCGCTCTATATCCTCGTTCTCCCGTTCCTTCATCTGACGTTTTTTTCGCCTAAATAGCTGTCTCGCCCGTTTTGCTTTCTCCTTATGCCGTTCCCTAACAGCACGGGTTGCAATTGGCTGTAGCGTTGCCCTATAAGCAGCATCCAGTTCCTCAGACGCTATGCGACATTCTTCATCGTACCAGGATTCGTCTGAGCTCCGCTTTTCATATCCTAGCACGGTTGTTGCGGCGGTTGCCATGGAATGCGCAATATGCTGCCACTGTGTATCGGGAACGTCAGAAGTAGAGGCGTTGTGTCGTAAAAGTTGGGAGAGCTGGTTGGAGTAGGCAGTAGCTATCTCTGGGGTTTGCAGCTTCGCGATGTCCAGCTTTCTTTGTGTTTGGTTACGTGCGTTTTTCGCTCTGCTCAATCTTGTGCGCACCTTGGCTGCAACCAGGTAATGATCCGAGCCAATATTAGCACCACGAATCACACGCACGTCCATGACACTAGATGCATGTCTGCCATCGATTACTACATGATCAATTTGATTTTTTGTGTTTTGATCGGGGGATAGCCAAGTTGCCTTGTGGATATCTTTGTGCTGGAATCTGGTTCCACTCACTACCATGTTCCTTCCCGCTGCGAAGCTAACCAGCCTAAACCCGTTGTCTGACGTGTCGGTATGCAGGCTGAATTTGCCGATCGATGGACCAAGAACATCTTCCCTTCCTATTTTTGCATTAAAGTCTCCTAGAACAATTTTAATGTCGTGGCCAGGGCAGCGGTCGTATGTTTCCTCTAGGCGCTCGTAAAATGCATCTTTAATCTCATCGTCTTTATCTTCCGTCGGGGCGTGTACACAAATCAGAGTGATGTAAAAATATTTCGCCCGGATGCGAATGGTGGCTATTCGGTCACTTACAGGGTTAAACTGCGAGATCAGGTGTCGAAGTCTCTTGCCGACTATGAAACCACATCCAAATTCGTGTCTTTCTGCATGGCAGCTGTAGAAGATGTCACAGTTCTTTCGTCGTGTGCATCCCTGTCCCGTCCATCTCATTTCCTGTATGGCGGTGATGTCAGCCTTGTATTTGTCGAGGACATCCGCCAGTTGGATAGAGGCACCATCTCTGTATAGAGTTCGGACATTCCAGGTGCATATCCTTAAATCATGGTCCTTATATCGTTTGCGGGGGTCGTCAACATTTGGGGGGTTCTTGTTTTTTTTCTTTTCTTCGTGTTTTCATAATAAATTTTGTTTAAGGAGAGTGGCTTATTAGGCCACCGCTCCCGATCCTAGTTTCTTGGGGCTGCCAAGGCCACTAGGAGAGCCTGTGTTGAGCTTCAGTAACTTTTGTTACCTACTTCCTAAGACGCATCGGTGGTAGCATGCCGATTAGGTTACTCAACGTTTCGCCTTCTAACTCTAGCTAACTTCTAAGCGGTTGCTTTGAAGTCATTGCCCAGGGAATACTTGGTCTAGGACCGGAAGTAGTTAGCTGCTTGGACAGTGCCACAAAGGAATCGCTTCTGGTCACTCCCAAGTGAGTGACAATCAGTAGTTTTCAGCCTCTGGGCAAAGTCCCATTCCCCAAGGCTAAAGGCTAAAGCTATCATTGTGAAAATGTATATAAGTAATGCCTTATAGATTTAGAGAGCTGCACGAAGGGATTTTTAAAAATTCGCACTATTAGGCCAAAAAGATTCAAAAGGGATAAAACTTGTACCATCATCCAGGCAAATCAACTAAAGCTATCATCGTAAAAATGTATATTAGCAAACTTCTTGTAGAATTAGAGAGGTGCACGATGGGACTATTTTAAAGCTCGTGAAAAGGCTAAAGCTATCATTGTCAAAATATATATGAGAAAGGTGCTTATAGCACAAGATGAGATTTTTCGAAATTCATACATTTGGGGGTAAAAAGGCACAATAAGGGATAAGGCCCCAAACTAGTACCATCACCCAGGCCAAAAATAGAAAAAGTACTAAAAATCCACCTTGAAAAAAATAAACGTATGGCCAATAAATTACACTATGACACAAAATCAAACTTTTTGAAAAACACCCGAACGTGACTTTATAGGTTCGATAGTACAACAATAAATAAAATTTGCTTTCATTGTCGGCTCCCCTCTAGTGTTGTTGACAGCAACTTCGCAGTATTAAGCGTCGATTCAATCGTCGTGTCTAGGAAGAGCTTCTCAAAAAGTGACGTTCGCATTCGTCGATAAACAAGTAGGTGCCGTTAGTTGTGAATCATAAAATAGAAAGAGTGTAAATTCACAACAACGCGAGAAGCTATCCCATACCTCATTCGTGGGGTGCAAAGGGAAATTAATTTTTTTTTAAGTACAACCGGTGCAGAGTAAAACCCTAGCTCAGTTTGGCTAGACTGGCTACCAAATTTGTTTTTGGCCCTCGTAACTTTTTAAAATCACTTGGATCCCTTGAAAAAAGTTGACATCAATTGAAAAACTTCGAAAAAAATTCTAATTTCTTCACTATTTTGAATATAAGTCGTAGGGAGTCCAGATTTTTTGCATACTCTATTTAGTGAAATTGTAGTTTAGGTAACTTGATTAACCCTAAAAAGTTGAAATATATAGTTGTCCATATTAAACTACTTCGGAATCCAATTTCAAAATTTTTAATAATTTTTTTAAAAAATACCCCAATTTCTACAGCAAATATCTCGGCGTCTATAAGAGATATGGTAAAAGTATACACATACTATTTTAGGTCTTCACTTCAGCTATTGAACGGTAAAGCTAGATGACCAACATCGCAGTTAACACATATTTTTAACGAAATTCGAAAAAATGCCATGTAAGGAACACCCTAATGCTCTTTGTTAACAATTAAAGGGGTGGAGCGTTCCGATCATATTGGTTGTTTACAGAAGTTGTTCAGTTATACAATAAGTACGTTTTTGGTAAAGATAGCTAGTAAAAACTTTGCACAATGGCCCAAAACTCCTAAAAAATGATTTGTTTAAAGTAGATAGTGTGATTTGAGAGCCATTTGGTATCCCTAGACTTGTTCAGATTGCATGGGTTGGTTCAGAGAAGTTTTTCGGTAATACCTAAACTACAATTTCACTGAATAGAGTACGCAAAAAATCTGGATTGCCTACGACTTATATTCAAAATAGTGAAAGAATTAGAATAGAATTAAATTTTTTTCGAAGTTTTTTGAAAATAAACGAGGGAAGTCTAATTTTTTTTGAAAAATTTTATTACATCAGATTAAAAACTGTGCAAACTGTTGGCCAAAAACTGATGTCACCTTTTTCCAAGAAATCCAAGGGATTTCAAAAAGTTACGAGGGCCAAAAAAAAATGTTGGTAGCCAATCTAGCCAACTGAGCTAAGGTTTTACTCAGCTCCGGTTGTACTATCGAACCTATATAGTCACGTTCGGGTGTTTTTTCACTGTTGCGCTGTGTTATAATTGCAGCCAACTTGATAAAAGGAGTGATGCAGAAGTTCTTATTTTCAAGTCTACTTTCAGGTGCAATTCTCAGAATTGAGTTCTGAAAAATTTTGTACTATGTTATTTAATTTCATGTTAGCAGTAAATATTTTTTTTTATTCCTCTGCCATAAAAATTTAAATTCTTGTCATTTAAGAAACTTATCGCAGCAGCTAATATCTTTAAATTTAGCAATACGCATACGTTAACAACGTTTTGTTGATCTTTAATTTTCAAAAATACTTTCATACTTGTATTTGCTAATGTATACGTGTGTTACGGTTAAACATTTCCCATGTAGTGTAAACAATTGCCTATAGACCTACATTCAATTCGATTGTGCTACAAAGGATAATAACATTACATCAGCCCAACCAACCAACCACTTGTGTTGGCAATAACTCATTAGCTGGCAAACGGAATCGAATTTGCCAAAAGCAATCAAATTGATATTGTATTCAAAGCAGACTGAAGTAACATAAATACGATAATCAAACGTGTGGCCTAAGGGTGACAACAGATGCTGAATGTTACCCATAACCTTAACGACTATTTTAGGTAGGTAGTATCATATCATATACATCTGCAGAATTTTACGGCTATTGTTGTTGCTGGTGCTTGGTGCCGGTGCTAGTGCTTGGTGCTCAGTTCGTACATTTTCCATAGCAGTATGAATTGACATAATAAATATTATGAAAAATGCTTCATGCTTTTCTTTAAATCATTTTTGCGACAGCTTTTTTTTGTGATTGTATTCTTTTGTTATTACGTGTAAGTGGTTTGTTTGGCAATTTATGTCTGTTTGTTTTTTTTTATACAAAAAGGTAAAATACATTTAAGGTATTTACTCTTTGCAAAACTTTTTCACTTGATTGCTTAAGAATTCTTAATCTAAAATTGCAAACACTTTGTGCTCAAAGTTGCAACAAAAAGGTTAACAAAACACGGTTACGATTCCTGGCAAACATTTTGCGTCAGTATGTGTGTCTGTATAAATGTGCCCGTTAGCTTATGATTTATATAAAGTTCTAACAACTGTAACTCTTTTATGGATTTCTATACAAAATCTCCTTTTATAATATATGAGAAATTCTCACCTTGAAGCGCACCAACAAAATTATACCAACATATGGGTGAGTGTGAGTGTGTATGTGCTCAGCTTTTTTAATATTGCGCTAGGTTAGACTTATGTGTTTGTTAGTGCCATAAAGAAAAAAAAAACATAACCAAAGTCGTACATTCTATTTGTGAAATTGAGTTTGCGCTCAAAGAAAAACATCTGTCAATGATAAATCTATATATAGTATGTATATATCCAATTGTATTTTCCTAATATAAATGTGTCTTGCTGTTTGTCATTGTATATATATATATTATATGTTATTTCAGTTCTGCTATGCAATTTTTATTGGATATAAGCTTACATTTGCTACGTACGTTGCTTGATAGACAAATTACGTGTATAGAGAAAAGTGAAGCAGTTGATTTTGAATTGTATGGTATGAAAAAGAAAGTGAAACTGCACAGGGCAAATTTTTTGTGATACGATAGCAATCAATGCATAAATAGCAGTTGGAAAAAAAATAGTTTGATTTCTGCTTTTGAACTTTTTTGTCAAAAATTAATGATATTTCAAGGTATGGGGTTTGTTGGAAATATTACACACTACAACATTTTGCAGCTCATTGATTTGGGACTCATTTTTGAGAACTGCACGTGAAAGTAGCTCCAAAAATATGAACTTCTGCATCATTCGATTTGTCAAGTTGGATGCATCAATAATTTAAGAGCCAGACGAGTTTTTTTGCTTAAGGTGGATTTTTAGCAATTTTTTTATATCTACACACGATTATATCTCGGTATACCATATGGAATATATCTTTTGTGTCTGAAGCAAAGTTGTAGCTATCGAATAAGAGAAAAAAGGGGGACATAAAACCCGTAAAAAAGTTTCAGTTGGAAAAACCGACATACATATACCCTCACCCTCAAGAAAACTTATCCAGTCACAGCCTAACAAAATAAAGAATTTAGGTACGGTCGTGTCGAGTGTATTGATATTACTCCTCAATTCTAATTAGAAGGGAAGAGGCTATACTTCCAATTTTTTTCTCTAAAATCTTATCCTGCTTTAGCTTTGGTTGTATTAGCGTTGGGTGTATTACACTATGACACAATTCGATGGTCATTGTCTCGGGGTGAACCAAACCAATATCAAACGATAGCATTTGACCTCAGTAACAAAACCCTAAACTCCATTTTGCCCCACTACGTCACAAATTTCAGCAGTTAGTTTGAAGTTTGATTTTTTTTGGTCAAAAGTTGAATCAATGAACATGAAAAATCATCTGTAAAATTACGTTTGGGGTATTTCATGTCTTCGGAGACCTATATTAAAACAATCAGGAGAATATTTTCTCGGAATATTTTAACCCCCTAGCTCCCACCCGAACGGGACATTTTCGGCCCAATTTTGAAAAACTGTTTTAAAGTCAACTTTAGACGGAGGTCAAGGATTAGAATCTTCGGTAGAAATATTTTCTGGAAAATTTCGCTAAGAGTCACCGAAGATAAATAACCTCTACGAGTCAAAGGTTCCAAAATAAAATCAAAAAGAAATGTTAATGATATGTTAAAAAGTCTATTTTTGAGCAAACAGTGCAACTCACTTTTTTGGGAGTGAACTAGCCAATATAAAACGATAGCATTTGACCTCAGTAATTAAACCCTAAACTCCATTTTGATCCACTACGTCACAATTTTTGTTTTTTAGACAAAAGTCAAATAAAAGAAAATGAAAAATCATGTTTAAAAATAGGCTTGGGATAGTTCATGTCTGCGGAGACATACATTAAAATTTTCAGAGGAACATTTCATCAGAACATTTGAACCCTCCAGCTCCTACCCTCGGGATGAATTTTTAAAAACAGCTTAAAAGTTAAATTTCTCAAAATGTTAAAAATGGGTGGCAGATAGAGGGTTAAAATGAGGAAATATTCCCCGGAAAATTTTAATGTAGGTCTCCGAAGACATGAACTATCCCAAATCTATTTTTACTAATGATTTTTCATTTTCTTTTATTTGACATTTTTCTAAAAAAAATCTGACTTTAACCCACTGTATACAAAAATTGTGACGTAGTGGAGCAAAATGGAGTTTAGGGTTTTATTACTCAGGTCAAATGCTATCGTTTGATATTGGTTAAGTTCACTCCCGAAAAAGTGCGTTGCACTGTTTGCTCAAAAATAGACTTTTTAACATTTCATTTTGATTTTATTTTGGAACCTTTGACTCGTAGGGTTAAAATGTTCAGAGAAAATATTCCCCTGATTTTTTTAATATAACCCACTGTATACAAAAATTGTGACGTAGTGGAGCAAAATGGAGTTTAGGGATTTGTTACTATCGTTTGATATTGGTTTGGTTCACCCCCGAAAAAGTGTGTTGCACTGTGTTATCGATTATTAATCGATTTCTAAAATGGACGTAATGGTACATTTGTATGGGAGGTACCTGAAAGGGCGTGGCTACACCTAGGGTCTAAAGTGACTTCTTCTACGTGTTACACTTTTGGGTCGTATCAAATGATACATATTCTCCTACCCGTACAGTGAGGGTATAAAAAGTTGCATTCAGTTCCTTTCACGTTTTTCGCTCAATAACTGGAATACACATTCTAAAAGTTTTATTTATTGCAACAAAATGTATTGTACCAAAAAGTAAAACTGATGCTAACAAGAGTACAATTTATTGTAACAAAATGTGTAATTTATGGTACCAAAAAGTACAATATATTGTACCAAAAAGTGCAATTTATGGTACAAAAAAGTACAATTAACGATACCAAAAGTACAATTTATTGCATTAAAAAGTGCTATTTATGGAACCATTTGAATATCTAAGTACAATTTAAAAAAAGCTCAAAAGGGATAAAACTGGTTCTATCACCCAGGCCAAACGGTTAAAGCTATCATCGTGAAAATTAAATGAGCTATCTTATTATAGAATTTTACAGTTTCATGAACCGATTTTTTAAAACTCGTACTATAAGCCTTATAGTCTTATAGCCTTATAGTATAAGGGGTAAAAAATACCCAAAAAGGGATAAACCGGTACCATCCCCCAGGCAAAATGACTAAAACTATCATCGTGACAATGTATATGAGCAATCTACTTATAGAATTATACAGCTCCACGAAAGGATTTTTCGAAATTTGACCTTTTTGAAGGTAAATAGGGTACCATCACCCATGCCATGAGCAATCTACATATAGAATTAGACAGCTCCATGATAGGATTTTTCGAATTTCGTACCTTTAAGGTTAAAAAGGGCCCAAAAGGGATAAAACCGGTACCACCAATCAGGCAAAACAGCAAAAGCTATCATTGTGGAAATATATATGAGCAAGAAATATAATAAAATATGAGCAGAAATAGAGAGGTGCTCGAAGCGATTTTTCGATATTCTTTCTTTTTGCAGGTAAAACGGGCCAAACAGGGATAAAACCGGTACCATCACCCAGGCCAAATGGCTAAAGCTATCAATGCACAGTGGGTCAAACAGCTGTGCTATCGGGATTTAATTAATAACTCTACTAAATAATGAGATATTTTAATGAAAATTTAAGCATAAGTTTTTTAACGCATATACCACTTATTCCCTCAAATTCAATTTTCTAGGTCAACTATACACTTATAACATTAGTAGTATGGGAGCTATTATTCCCATACTACTAATGTTATAAGCGGATCTGATGACATCTTCCATTGTGTTACTTCTATTTTCTCTACGGAAATGGTTTTGACGTAAATCCTTGATTTTCTTATTCCTCGCTTCAAGGGCTTCTTCAGACATCATGCCAATTGGTATGATAGTATATAATATAGTATATTAGTGATTCGGAAACTCCTGTAATGGGGGCTACCAAATTTGGTTGGCTAAAAAAAACGTATGGTTATTTTGTATGAGAGGTACTAGAATTGTTCAGCCTATATAGTCCATATTCATTTTTAAGTCAGATTTCTATAAGCTTATATCTTGTAGAAATACGACCGAATTCAGTGTACCTACCAAAAAAATGTATTTATAACTATGAGGATAAATGCGGCTAATGCTTTGGTTTTCTCAGTATTTGTTTCCTATTGGAAGATAATTAAACAGACCAATTTTCAATATCCTCCAATTGCCCGTTTGGAAGTTATTGAAGACATTTTTTTTTTTCAAAAATGGATCATTTTGTATGGGAGGTACCAAAGGTGGTGTAGCTATTCTTCGTATATCTCCATCAGTTGGACGTAGTTGGTTATCACTTCGGATATTTTTAAAACACAAGGACTCAAATTTTACATAAATTCTAAACTTAGCTTGAATTACGTAAGTTATAGTCCAAAGATGTCAGTATATGCTCCAAAACCATATATGCTGTAACAGCTTAATTCTACCAATGTTTTTTTTGGTACACACGAAAAGACGGGTCACAAAAAAATAATTTTTATTTAGTACATACCTTCTCTGAATGAGGAAAAAAGGTATTGACTCAATAAAGTATAAATTGTTTGCAATTTGGCTCAACCAACAGAAGTCTAAAAATGCTGCCAAATCTTTGCGGGCCATGTGCTAAAAATTTATTCACTTTGATGGTTCGCAGCAGATCAGGAATGCCCCTAAATGCTCATGCAAAAGCTTTTATAAGCATTTACAAGTGTTGTCAGTTAAAAGAAAACAAAAAAGATCGGAATTTTCAAACATTGGAATTCGACTTAAATCCCGCTAGATTGCTAGATCCTATGGCCATTAAATTATTAATGCAGCCAACTTGACAAAACGAATGATGGAGAAGTTTTTATTTTTGGGGCTACTTTCACGTACAATTAGCAGAATTGAGTCCCAAAATCAAGTGTTGTAGTGTGTAAAGCATTTTTGGTTATAACTTACGTTCAGACAGAAATACCTAGTATTAAGTTATTTCCAAATTTCGACATTAGACTTTTATTATAAAAACTGAATTAACAAAATCAAGCATATTTTATAAAGTTATAAAGCTGCTGCTCTGCAAAAATTATTTAGCGCCCCTCTCAAGTTTTTGTAAATTACTATCCACGCAGCCAAACTTTTAGGATCAATGCACTAATGAAATATTTGTAAATAATGTTATTGTTGTAAAAAGGTTATGAATAACAATCAATACCCCCAAAAAGTTTTACTATAGCTTCCACCAGGCACTTGCCTTTACCGATATTTTATTATTGACAACTTTTCCCCAACATCATACATTTCTAACCAGGCTCCATATCCCCAAAGGAGTGATACGTTATTAAAATCAGAAGAAGATTACTTTGTGTGCCTTCCATACTGTTATTCTTAGATATGACATAGCGCGCCGGTCGGTCATTCATCATCAAGCTGAAAATACGTAACATTATTATTAATAAAGTTTTCCCCAGCCTTGAGCTTCTCTATATATCTTGGTTTTCTTTTGGCATTGTTATACAATTTCTAGGTAGCTACAATGTTATCCTTTGCCATAGAAGGAAGCACTGACACAGCAATGCCAATTTATTAGCCCTGGTGGCTACATGTTGGGAATAAGTTTTCGGTGACAACTTCCAAATATGAATTATTAACGACGCTCTTTGTGGGGTTACGACGCTTCATAATGAGATTTCCGTTTTATGATGGTTTGGTATGTGCGAACAAACAAAATGATAACCAAGACCACAAAGGAAATCGATTTAATTTAATTAAATATAATTATAGGTCTTTTGTAGTTAGTAACCATCTTTGGGTTCATTAAACCAAACCACCACCACCATCCTTGGGTTTATGAGACAGTCACGTAGCACACTTGCATTTGTGTACGTTTTATGTAGTTAGTGACTGGCTGATTCGTTATTGGTTATCATCCACATCTACGTATGTCATAAAGTACAATTCATCACGCAGATTTGAGTGGAACTCAACAATGAAATATCCTGTAGGCGTGTTACTTTCTTTGCAGTCCATTACGTAATGACTAATTATATTTTTGTTTGTTGGGACGGTTATATGATGACGTATATGTGACAACATCAAATATTTGAAAGGGAAGGGGAAATAATATCTGTAGAAACGCAAGAAGTAAAGGCAACTTTAATGTTAACATTTTAGTAGCTATTAATGCAAACAGGAAATGTTTGTTTTGCAACATCTAAAAATTTTAGCTATATATGGCCTTTTTGGGAAAGAACCTTAGAATTGCTCCAGAAATCAGTTGATAGCACTGTACAACAAATGATTTTGGGACTTAGTTCTGAGAATTGCACGTGAAAGTGGCCCCAAAAATGAGAACTTTAGCATCATTCGTTTTGTCATTTGGCTGCCTTAATATTTAAATGGCCATACGAATTTTTTAGTTTAAGGTAGATTTTTAGCACTTTTTCTATATTGTATCATGGCTATATCTCGGTATACCTTGCGCAATGAAGCAAAGTTGTATATATTGAATAGGCATCGAACTTGACAAAACGAGTAATGCAGAAGTTTTCATTTTTGAGGCTACTTTCACTTGCAATTCTTAGAATTGAGTCCCACATCAATGGGGTGGAAAATTTTTTACTGTGTAGTTTATCCTTTCTATAGTTCTTTTCACCATTTGACTTACCCTTTTAGACATATTTGCAACTCAATCTAATGCAATATTTGTACGGAATGCAAAACTCACAAAGATATATTACGCAATCTGTTACCTGTAGCTTAAATTACTTCATTCAACACTAACGAACAATCCAACCAAATATATCAGTAGCTGACTATGTTAACACATACAACTTAAAAATAACTACAGGAATTGTTACAATCAATGATACAATTTGTAGAACTTTTCCGTAATTACTTGCCATTATATTAAATTGTTAATTTCACTGTTTGCTATGGAGTCTACTCGTACTCCATCAAATATTAACGTTATTACAGGTAACATTAATAGGCATGTCAATTTATTTTAATCAACACTAACGATAATGCCTTAACAATTCGATAGACAACATATCATTTGGATTCATTACCCATTGGGCATGTTTTCATGTGAACAATTCCCTGTTAGCCATAATAAACATTTACGCCCACTTATATTTATTACTATTACTACATCACAATGTTCATGTACGGCCATTTACTTGACTAGTGTAGGTGGAAGGTGGAGATGGTGACATGTAATAGGATTACCCTATACTGAGTCATTGTGAATTGTCAGAAATGGTGGTAAATGTAATGAATTATATAAATATGAATATAAACTCATGCAAAGTTTTAAAATAACTGGTTGCGTTTTTCGAAAGTTACCGTGCGTAACAGCCGGACAGGCTCAAAAGACTCAAAAAGTCATGAATCGAATTTGGTTCAAAGAAACCTAGGGTCCAAAGTGACATCTTCTATGTGTTACACTTTTGGGTTGTATCATATGATATATACCCTCCTACTCGTAGGGTGAGGGTATAAATATTATGATGTTAAGAAATAACCATTGCACTCCTTACTTTTTACTTCAACAACAGTTCTTACTAATAAAATAAAAGTAGTTTTTGATACAGTAAAAAGAATTTTTGGCACAAACATATAACTTTTTGGTACAATAAAAGTATTTTAATTATATAAAACTAGCGGGCCCGGCGAACTTCGTCTCGCCTCAATTTAATACCTTCAGATAAACTCAGTAGAGAATGATATAATAAATAATGTTTTTCGATTAGTTTTCCGCCGCAAAAACAAACAAAGAAGGCGGTTCTCCATGATCGTCGATTAAATCACATTGTTTATCAGATTCTTGACATACATTCCGCGTACCGTTGCACAATTTCGGTTGATTCAGATTCCGCAATATGATTATGATCGATCCCTCCTTTATCTGTAAATTATGCGGACCATTAAGCTAGTTGAAAATTCGGTCGGATTGTTGGTCGCTTCATCCTCAAATGCAGTTCTCCAGCGATTTAACTTTCTTAATTGAAATTATAGCTATCGATGCCTTTATTCTTCGCTGCTAGTAACATACTGCCCATAAAGTAATCCAATCGAGTTATTTATAATTTTGTGCGATGTCATGAGTTGTTTTTTCAACGATGTGAACTCGCAAAAATTTGCAGGGAACGATATCAATTCAGTCGAAACATCAACACGAATTTGGCAATTGCCAAGCGCCAGCAGTTGTATCGAGAATTCAGTAGAAGATGGTAGGTTCTGGAATGATCCCCTAATTTTTTGGTCAATTACAACTTCTTGACATTGACGACGTTTTCAAGCATGGTTTAAGTAAATCAGCAGCATTAGACATTGTGAGCAAATTCATAAAATCCTTTATCGCTCGGTCAACTACTTCCAAAGCTGTTGCGAAATTCTTGGTCATTGGCTTTTCAACCGTGAGAAGATTCATCAACAGTTGCAAAGCGGAACTTGCAGTTCGACTGCCTTCCAACAATGTGTCAGCTATGCCAGACGATGCAGCGGCTAACGTTATTTGAGTTCGTGACAGAATTGTTGCCTAAATCAACAAAAAAATGTCTTGGCTGTGCCACCCGCAGCACCGAGAAAGTAAATGCCTTCCGTTTTATCGTGAATTCTACACGTTTTTGTACTCGGCATTTAACAGCGGCACATTGCCCCAAACTCTTCCGGTCATCTCAAATAGATTATAGTCTTGCTTGCGACACATAGAACACCATTCACAGTACGCAGCGAATTGAAGGGATAGATAGTTAAGATATAAGCATATACCTTGGCGTGGATGAACTGTGTATAGTCTGACTAATTATTGCATGATGTTTACGTCATTTAAGGTTTGATCTTCTAATAGGAGGCATTAGCCAAGCAAATAACTCTCCCTAAAATCTACAAAGCCATTACGGAATAAATGAGGAATAAATAAATAAATACTGATCACATAAGAAATTTCGCTAAATTTTCCCAATTTCCATAGACTCTTAAGTAGCTATCTTTGGTAAAATTGTAACGAGGGTTTTTCTTTGGCTGGGGTATACTCAATCTCGTCCAGGGTCTGCATAAGGACCCACCAACCTGACGAAATAAGAACACAAGTGATTTCCCTGACTAGGGCTAGTAAATGGTGTTTATTATGGTTTGATTTTCTTCTTCTACACTTGTGTCAGAAATACGACAGATAACTTGTAGATTTAAGGCAACAAACAACTGCTTTTCGGGCTGCCAAATATCTGCGCTGGATACACTTGACAGTCGCTAACGATGTCGATTTGTAGATAATCGAGAACTATTTAATTAACCCAGTACTGGTACGGTTAATGGAATTCTGGCATAAGCTCCGATTACCTGGTTCGGTTTCGGGTTTCGGATTTCAGGTTCGGGTTTCAGGTTCGGATTTTAAGTTCGGGTTTCAGGTTCGGATTTTATGTTCGGGATTCAGGTTCGGATGCCAAATTCGTAGGACCAACTCGGGTGCTAGATTCGTATAGCAGGTTCGGGATAGTAGACTAAACTCGGCTACGACTAGCAGGTTCGGATCGTGGACTAAAGTCGGCTACGACCAGCAGGTTCGGATTTCAGGATCGTGTTTCAAAGTGCAGCATAAGCTCGGCTTCGGTTTACCAGTTACATACATACATTTGTTCTTATAATATACTTATGAACTGCCTTACGAACAGACAGCTGTGGGGGAACAGACAACCGAAGTCGCTGTGGGGGAACAGACAGCCGAAGCCGCTGTGGGGGAAACAGACAACCGAAGTCGCTGTGGGGGAACAGACAGCCGAAGCCGCTGTGGGGGAACAGACAGCCGAAGCCGCGGTGGGGGAACAGACAACCGAAGTCGCTGTGGGGGAACAGACAGCCGAAGCCGCTGTGGGGGAACAGACAACCGAAGTCGCTGTGGGGGAACAGTCAACCGAAGTCGCTGTGAGTATGTATTATCACCCGATCAGAAGGATCAGGCGATGTTCCAAAAAAAAGGTAGTCACAAGTTCTGAAAAGAACTTATGGCTTATGGTCTGCACTGGTCGAAGTTCGGCTAGCGATTGACAACTACTGCTAGTCAAACCTGTATACTTATACAATGTAGCGCCTTCAGTGAATGAGAATTCTAATGGGCGTACTACGAATTGCTCACACTGAGTACTTGTACTACGAGTAACGACAGTTGCATATGAGCTTTGTTTATGTATGAGTAAATGTATGAGTAAATTCTATTGATAGAATTTGTCTCGTTACAAAATTTGGCTTAATTCAGTGTACATACAAAACAGAAATGCATGCAGAATTATGGGAGCAATTTCGATCATTTGTATGGGAGGTACCGGAAGGGGTACGCCAAATGTTTCCGTTTTTTGACGTTTTGCCTTAAATATCCTCCAGTTGGTCTTTTGGTAGTTATGGGAGAAATAACTTTCTAAATATAGCTTATTTTGTATACTTCAATATTATTACCAGCCCTAAGAGCAGTGTCAGGCACACCATAGACTCGCGTAGCTGGCAATAAGCGTATTTTTCACACAGACACGATCAGCAGTGCACACGTAAATGAAGCAATGTTTAATTCATAGCAATCGATCTGTGAACAGTCTCTGCTTGATCGCTGTGAAAGGATCACAACACACGCTTGCTTGACACTCACATACACCAACAAATAATATTTGTGTGTTCGTTCATTCAGTTTTACCTTTCACTGCTTTAGATATAAACATCCAATTTGAAAATTTTCACCAGTGACCTATTTCTAGCGTTGTGCTATTTTCTTGGCCGTTCTGTGTTTTCTGTATGTGGAGACTATTGCTGTAATTTGATAAGTAATTCTTATGTCTTAGTATTATAGTTTGTCGTGAAAATAATATTAAAATCAGTAG
This sequence comes from Muscina levida, assembly GCA_964034835.1. Taxonomy (NCBI): domain Eukaryota; kingdom Metazoa; phylum Arthropoda; class Insecta; order Diptera; family Muscidae; genus Muscina; species Muscina levida. Next base: position 54,268,866 of record OZ035882.1, read on the forward strand.
ACGCCATAGAAAGCCATTAGGCGATGGCAATTTTCGTTGAGCACATATACTTATATAAACTGTTGTACAAATAATATTACTCTAAATACGTAAACTTTTATTAGTAAACATTCAAACCGGAATAGGAGCGCGAAAGTGAGTATGTGAAGATAATATTTAATTTATATAGTTTAGTATAGATTACCGTCTCTCTACAATTTACTTAACACCTATTTTATCACCATATATTTTATTTTTTTAAACAACGCGTACAGGGCTCAATTTTACAAAGTATATTTATGCCGCATTTTTAATGCGATTGTCAAGGCTCAACAAAATTTATTACTTTCCTTTACCAGTACATCACTAGATTGCTGCTTTTCTGATTTATTTATTTATGATTTTATTATAAAGTTTTAATTTATGTTGAGTTCAATGTAGCTGCATAACTTGTTCCACAGTTTTGAACAAAATGTTTAATACATATTATGTGTATGGCAACGGCACTACAGTTCATATCCGTAGCCTCTTGATTTACGATGGAAATCCTTTGCTGTCGTTACAAGACATACATTTATTACACAACAAAATCTTAAGTATAATAACTTTCTCTGCCGTTCGTTTATTTTCTATTTGAATTTGCTGCTTAATTTTAACAGAATATTAATGCAGTCCTTACAGCAGCTATTTACTATATATGTATATTTACCCTTCCCTTAAGTGAAAACATTTATGAACGGTCATAAATTTCTTGTCTTGTTTATTCTAACAAATAATTAGAAAAGTTCTAAAGTTAAAGAGGCCGTAGGTTAGGTGGGTCAGAGAAATCTTGTTCCATTTATGCTTTGATTGTTATATTAAAAATAAAGCAATAATAATGTTTTGTGGTAAAAGTATCATCATGTTGTAATAAACGAATAGTCTATAAGGGGGCAAGCTTGTTCAATGTAACAAACTGTGCTTATAGGATCACGACATTAAATTTAAGGTCTCATAAAGCTGCAATATGAATTGAAGTGTCAACAGTTTGAGATAATCCCAATGGGGTTTTATTAGGAATTTGCTAAGAATATTTTAAATTTCGATAAAAATGAGGAAGATAGAATTTCATGTCCTTATAAATTAAAAAAACCAGTGCAGTAACTTCAGTCAGGTTAACTGAGTGATAAATACCCTTACCCTATGTATAATATTGTTTAAGACTTGAGTTGTGTTTTATTAATATTTACCTGATCGTGGTAGGTAAATTTATGGAGATAGGACTTTCGGTCGTAAGGTTAATGGGTAGCAGATGTGTAGTAGAAAAGTAAAAGGGTTTATTAATTCGCCAACAAATAATTTAAATTCAATGTCTCTGGTCATTTGAACATTTTGTATAAGGGTGATCGAATGGGTCTTTTCCGGTACCAACTATGAACTAAGATAAAAGTATTTTATAAATTTGAACAAAAGTCTTAAAATAAATCATAATTTTAAAGTTAGAGTAATCCGCCCAGTTACTTAAGTTTCACCTACGAATACAAAATATTAAAGACATTTTGGATAAATAAAATTTTTCGGATAATTGACTAATTTGTATAGGCGGTACCAGTAGGGCCGGCACAACGTGTCCGATTGTTTTTCGTAAATCGACGTTTATTTTTAGTCATTAGTATGAGAGATATCAGGAAAAGTGTGACAAAGATCTCGGTTTTCTAAGGAATTGTCTACTATTACAAAATAATTTAACTGACCGAATTCGAATATCCACCAGTTGCCCGCTTGGAAGTTATGCCAGAAATATTAATTTTACAAAAAACTAGTAAGATTCTTATCCTCCTTAGGAGGTGAAGATGTGCAGGTAGGTATATTTGGGAATAATGTTGGGAGGAAAAAATTACTAGGGTTCTGTATGGTAGCCTTCTTAGGGGGCGAAGATGGGGAGTAGGTATGTTTTGGAAAAATTTTCGTAGGGAGAAATAACTGGGGGTCGGTCATACATTTGAATCCTTTTTGTGGATTTTTCCCCAATACAAAAAGTTTCTCGTTAAAAATCGGGGGCTCGATTTTGATTTTAAACCCATGGGCAATTTTTTTTTAGAATTCATCGTAGATTACGATTTAGGTAACATTTCTTTACTTTATGCAAATTGACCCGCTCAGGAACCCTTTACCATTTATAAAATTTGTGCTAAAACTGGTTATTTGGACTACAACTATGTTTTGTTAAACTTTGTGCTGCAAAAAAAGGTGAGTTTTATGAGAGTTAGACGTTGCTTTTAGACCCTCACATCTGACATGTAACTCTCAAAAAGGGGAAAATTTTATAGGAGATGGGAGTAGTTTTTTTTTATTAAATTTTAACCTCCGCTTAGAGGATAGAAGGTTGTATACTGAATTTCAGTTCGATAGCTCCTAAATTAAGGCTGTAATGATTGGGACACACGGACACCCCCAAAAAGCGGGAAGTTGGTATGGGAGGTGGGAGTAGTTTTTGCCCGATCTTGCTCATCTTAGAAATTTTTACGCTTAGAGGATTGAGACTTGCGTACAAAAGTTTAGGTCGTTACGGCTGTAATCGCAGTGGCAAACCCCGAAGAGAGGGAGTTTTATGGGAGATGGGTGTAGTTATTACCCGATCTTACTCATCTAAGAACTTAATCTCCGTTTGAGGGACAGAATCTTGCATACCAAATTTCAAATCTAAGTCTTTTACATTACGGCTATGATAGTGAGGACAGACGGACACACCTAAAAAGGGGTTTTTAGAATTGGGACCGCTTTTGGCCTGATCTTGGTATACCTCCGCTTAGAGGTTGGAAGCATTTGTACCAAATTTTAGCTTGATAACTCTTAAACTACTGCTGTAATCAGGGGTAGAGACAGACGGATACCCCCAAAAAAGAGGAGTTTCTATGAAAGGTGTAAGTAGTATTTGTCCGACCTTGCTCATCTTGGAACTTAACCTCCTCTTAGAGGATATAAGCGTGCATATAAAATTTAGGCTCGATAGCTCTTAAGCTACTGCTGTAAACGCGAAGGCAGATAGACGGACACCTCCAAAAAAGTGGGACTTTGTATGGGAGGTGGAAGTAGTTTTTGTACGATCTTGCTCATCTTAGAAATTAACCTCCGCTTAGAGAAGAGAAGCTTGTGTACAAATTTCAACAACTTTTAAAATACGGCTGTAGTCGCAGGGGCAGATCGAAGTAGTGTTTGACCGATTTTGGTCGTCTAAGAACGTAACCTCTACATAGGGGATAGAAGTATTCCAAATTTCAACTCGATACCTCTTAAACTACGTCTGAAATCGCGGGGATGGTTAGACAGACAGATCAACTCAGAATTCTATGCTGATCATTTATATAGATGTATACTACTGGACTTGGAAATGCTTCGCTATTGCATAGTTGACAAATATTACAATATTCACTTAATATAATATACTACATCTATGACCATCCGTCCGCTGATCGAGTAAAATCTGTGCACAAAATTTCATCTCTCTGGATAAAATAATTTATGCTACGCGTCAACTACCCACTAATCGAAAATAAACATTTGGTCTGAAATTTTACACCTGTAGTGCTCATATATATACCAAAATGGAACTGGGGACTCGAAATTCGGGGCACTTCTTAATTGAATTCTCCTTATGAAAAAAAATTAAACATATTGGGCATGCCACGCCTACTTTAGGTTTTACGCCCATTAAAAGTTGTAGATTGTAGGTGTTTTTCTTCCCTGTCTAGAATCATATGAAAATTTTATATAAGTTAAAAGATATTAATTTTTACTCTTATGTTAAACATGTGTTGTCTCCATACAAAAGAAGAGAATATCCCCAACAACCCTCTGCGAAAGATATTAGCCTTCAAATACACCGAAAATATCGCACAAATGCATGCATTAAAACCGATATTACTTAAAGGGGCGGTATTTGGCGGTTAATTTTTTTTTCTTAATTGAAAGTACAGACTCGGACCTTTCATTTTTTTATAGTTAGAGGGCTAAGCAAGGCAAAGCGCGTAAAGTTTTTTTTTTATCAAAAAGTGAAAAGTTGATATTTTTAGTAAAATTTTTGATAAAATAATAACAATAAGTTTACTTTTCCAACTCCAATAATTTTTTTTTATAAATAAGTAAGTGCTACATTTTCACTAAAAAATAAAAAAAGCCATAGCTTTAAACTTACACACAAAAAAAGTTCTTTTTTTGGACAATAATTTTAAACTTATTTCATTAAATAAATTTCTGTTAGTTTTTTTAACTACAAATTTTCACTTTTTATAAAAAACCTTGTTAAATTTTTCTTATCCAAATATTTCTTTACAAAACCAAATCATTACAATTTTGAAATTACAAAGTTGAAAACCCTATTTTTCCGTCGAAATGCCACTGTGCGCCCCTCCACCAGATGAAAGAAATTAAAAATTTGGTCAGCAAATGTTGTCCGCTAGGTGTAAATAAAATTTGGCTCATCGAAAGTTAAAATTTTGTTTGCATATTCATATTTGTGCTGTCAAGTACTACATGGGTTTCAAACTTCATCTCTCTTACTCTAAAAAGTGTTTTAGGATGCCCACTCCGCCCACTGAACGAATATTAAAATTTCGTCTACATTTGCATATTTTTGTTGTCGAGTACTATCTTGGTATTAAATTGTATATCTCTCGCCCTAAACAAAAGTTTTGCCACGCCCACTTCGTTCATTGGGTAATTTTAACTACCCTCCAAATTTCATTGAAATGGGTTCACCCGTTTAGACGTGATTGAGTCACAAACAAACAGACAAACATTCACATTTATATTATTAAAAGGGTTATATTGTCATATCTACCACACCTCCTTATGGGCGTTACAAATGAAAAAAGAAAATAAATATACCCTTTACTCCGTTGGGGACCGGCCGTGCCATAGTGGTTAAAACAAGCGACTACCATGCGGGAGAACCGTGGTTCGATTCTTTCATTGCCACTCGATGTTGTCGACAGGAACTTCGCAGTATAGTGTCGAGTCAATCGGCATGTCTAGAAAACTTTATCTCAAACAGCTGATGTTCGCATTCGTCTACAAACAATTAGGTGCCTTTTGTTGTGAGTCTACTGGCAGAGTCAACCGGGCAGAACGGCTCGAGCCAACAGCCTAGCAACCCCAAGCACCCCACGAAAAATCCACCTAGTCAGGTCGGCGGACCCGCTTCTTCAACTATATCGAAATAGCCCTACCCGCAAACACTCTTAAAGCAAACTTCGCTTTTCTAGTCAACACTCTCTCTCATATCTACTTATTACCTACTTCAGTAATCGTTAATCACCTGGAGACCCTTTATATCATCATATGTGGGACGTTCATATACAAAATTTTCATATGAATGGCTATTCCATTATAAAATTCCATTCCATTAAACAGTTAATACCTTTTATATATTTTTCCCCATTTGCAACTTTCATATTGTTAACGGCACAAATTAGTGACGTTTTCTAAGAACAATTTTTAGAGTTAAATGTAATTTTAAGTTCTTCATCTCGTGAACATTTTTTATTTTCTACTATTAAAAATCTATTTATATTTATTAAATAAATAATAAAAAAAATTTTATTACAAATAAACAATTCATAAATCACATTCGACAAACTATCCCATCTTCTAGATAAGATTGCACTGCAATAGTCCAATAACAGTGACGACAAAACTATCATTATTATTAGCATGTTTGCTGTATCACATAACTTTTTGTTGATAAATTATATTTTTTTTCCTGTTTCTTTTTTTTTTTAATTTATCAATCATAAATATCTATCTACTGACTCATCTGTCTTCAACATGACTTTCTTGTACTTTGAAAATCTATCATATACAATACATACTATATACACACAGAACAAAATAAATCGACTGTTGCTGTTGAAAGTTTATACTGTTTTTCTATGAATAATAAAAGCTAAAGATTGCACGTTTGTCAATATTCACTCTATAGTTGTTTATAAAAGGTGTTATCATTGTTGTTAGCCTACGGGTAGTATTTCAAAAAGCAATTCAATACTTGTTTAGTTTTCATTAGAACTTTCTATAAATAAACAAATCGAATTATTTGTTTCAATGTACTCGTACATGTAGTTAAGAGTTAAATTTTTATCTAGTTAAGAGAATAAATAAAAATATAGATATATACATTTCAGTACTTGTATATTTGTTGCCTCTAGGTGAAAAGACTTGTATGCAGTTAGTTCTTCGTAATGTTGCCATTATTAGGGTACGCAATGTTTGTATTCAGAGTAAATTTTTTACATTCACATTGTCTTATACACAATATGATGACTACATTTCCCATGTCTATTGTGACACTTAATACTAATTACACAGTACAAAATTGATTTGGCACTAAATTTTGAGAATTGTACTTGAAAAAAGACCCAAAAATAAGCATTTCTGCCTCATTCGTTTTGTCAAGTTGGCTGAATCAATAACACGGTACAACATTTTTCAGCTCATTGATTTGGGACTTAATTCTGAGAACTGTACGTGAAAGTAGCCCCAAAAAGTAGAAGTTCTGCATCATTCGTTTTGTCAAGTTACATGCCATAATAATTTAATATCGATTTGAAGTTAGTAAGTATCGTATAGGGGAATTTGAGTCCCAAAATCATGCAACAGTACTATGTTAATTTATAACATAAGTTATAAAATGATCTATGGCAGTAATGGATTTCTTTCACATTTATCGAAATGACATGACAGTAAGTGTGCTCAACATTATGCTAACCCCTATAGCACCAAAAAGAAAAAAAAACAACTACCACCTTATTATGCACAGATGCTAAGATACGTATTCTAATGTATGTATGTAGGTTTGTACGCAACTAACATCTTTGATATTCTAACTGACAAATATGTACCGAACTCATATCCTCCACAAAAAAGAAACGACAACGACAACAAAAATATAGGAAACCACCAAAAACTCATAACTTTCTCATTCTAATGCCCTAGATTTCTTTGATTTTCTCCAAGTGTCATGAAAAGGGGGGGAGGGGAGGTGGGAGAGGGAAAATATTACTTGAATTCCATTGAAAGCAAACCATATTTTTCTATGCATAAGACAAACATTACCATGCAAAATCCTCCAGCTATTATATCCGGTTCCCTGCAGCCCCTTGGAATATTTGTATGTATGTGGCCGATGTAAATCGTTGAGATTTTGTTGAAATGTGATATGAATGAAAATCTTTAAATATATGACAATATTACAATATTACTAGATACGATTATTCTTTAAAGCTAGCAGTGTTAAGAGTGTCACTATTAAACATTTGGTAATTTGGTGAAATGTTAACTACAAAAACATATTGCCACACTAACTTATGGGGCAATTGATGTCAAATGAACAGCAACTATGTAGAACAAAAAAAAAAAAAAAATCCACAATAGTGGAGGTAGTGGAATTAAGAAATTAGTATATATTTACTTTATGTTATAAAGGGTTTTCCAATAGATGTTATTTTGGTATTCAAAAAAAAAATTAAATTTTTTTGAGATAAATAATCGGATGTTTATTTCATAATAAAGAGAAAGGTATGCCGTTAATAATGAAAAACAACATCAGCTAAACGGTCACCACGAGCACGCTTACAGGACCATATCATTTTCATGAAATTTTCCATAACCAAATCGCAAAGTGGCTGCCCTATGTCCTCGATAGCCTCACAAATTTTATTTTTGAGGTCTTGAATCAACGCTGGGCTACTGGCGTAGACCTTATCTTTCACGTGGCCCCAAAAGAAGATGTCGCAAGGTGTTAAATCACAAGATCTTGGTGGCCAATTGTGATCACCTCTTTGAGAGATAACACGGTCCGGAAACTTTTCCTGTAAAAATCAATGGTTTCGTTGCTTGTGTGGTACGTAGCGCCGTCTTGTTGAAAGTAAACGTTGTACAGATCAATACCATACAACTCCGACCATAAAAAATCATTGATCATCTCTCGATAGCGCATGCCATTCACCGTAACTGTTGATCCAACCTCATTTTCGAAAAAGTAAGGTCCAATGACCCCGCGGGCAGAGAACGAAGCCGACCCGAATTTGTCGGCGGCGGCGGCTCAGAATATTTTTATCGGTCGGCGGCGGCGAATTGGGATTTTTACCGGCGGCGGCTCAATTTCGGCTCATTACTTTGTAACCTATAATTGACACGGGTCCGAACAAAACAGCGACCAAAAAAAAAAAAAAAAAAAACGGATCGAACGGATCGAATACATCGGCGGCTAAAAATAAGCCGAAACTAGCCGTACCTATCGGCGGCGGCGCGGCTACTGATAAACAGTCGGCGGCGGCGGCGCATCGGCTAATTCTCGGTCGGCTTCTTTCTCTGCCCGCGGGACCATAAACTGCACCAAACAGTCAAACGTTGAGGATGGAGAGGCTTCTCAATAAAAACTCTTGGGTTTTCCAAGCCCCGCATACGACAATTTTGCTTGTTGACCTAGCCACCGAGGTGGAAATGGGCCTCATCAGTCAAGATGATTTTTCGATGGAATTCCGGATCATTTTCATGAATTTCAAGGACCCAATCATGAATTTCAAAGACCACGAAACCGGCCGTGGCATAGTGATTAGAACACGCGACTATAATGCGGGAGATCCCGGGTTCGATTCCCGCCTCCAGTTATCTTCATTTTTCTTTCATTGCCGGCCCCTCGATGTTGTCGACAGCAACTTCGCAATATCAAGTGTCGAGTTTATCGGCATGTCTAGTAAAAAACTTCTCAAACAGTGACGTTCGCATTCGTCGATAAACAAGAAGGTGCCGTTAGTTGTGAATCTAAAAATAGAAAGCGTGTTAATTCACAACAACGCGAGAAGCTATCCCATACCTCATTCATGGGGTGTAAAGGGAATTAAGTATGTAATCAGCAAAGACACGACGTTGTTGAGGATCGGCCGGCTTGAGTTCTTGTGTTAACTGAACTTTATAAGCCTTAAGTACCAAAGATTTTCAACATTTTTGTAGTTAATTTTAATATTTTCAATGCTTTGATGAAGCGTGTATCGTTCCATTTTTCGTAATGGCGTAGTTTCTACTTGTTAAAGAGTAAAGAATAAAAGCTTCAAAAGTGTCAGCTACCGAAATAGCGGAGCATTCACAATAACACCTCTAATTAGAAAACCCTTTACAAGATTAAATTCTAATATCTCCTAGTTGTTCGTTCGGAAGCTATGGATGAAATATTAATTATCCAAAAAAAGGTAATTTTGTAAAGCTGGTACCAGAAGGAGTATGGCTATTCTGCCTATTTGCAGTCCCATAACTTACTTACTTACTGATTAATAACACATTACAACACACGATTTTGGGACTCAATTTTTAGAACTTTACATGAAAGTAGCCCCAAAAAGAAGAAATTCTGCATCACTCGTTTTGTCAAGTTACATGTCATAATAATTTTATATCGATTTGAAGTTAGTAAGTATCGTATAGGGGAATTTGTCACGTTTTAGGCTCTATTGTTTGACATAATATAAATACTATGTGGTGGCGTATGATTATCATAAATAATATTCCTCGTAAATCATACGCCTCATAGTACCACAGTTTTATTGTAACTGCTACAAGATAAACCCAGTTCAAAATCATTTGATGAAAGGAAAAGTGAAACTGTTGCTTATGTAGAAGTTTGTTTCAGCTAAATCGGACTAGTGATTCTCGAGTCAAACAAAAGATCCTATACGGTACTTACTAAATTCAAATCGATATTAAATTATTTTGGCATGTAACTTGACAAAACGAAAGATGCAAAACGTCTTCTTTTTGGGGTTACTTTCATGTGCAATTATCAGAATTGAGTCCCAAATCAATGAGCTGAAAAATGTTGTACTGTGTAATGGAACAAAATTATTACCTTGTAACAGTACAAAAAAATTTGATTAATAATCTTGAATGCAGGACGAAGTCTTCCGGGTCATCTAGTAAAATTATAAAAATAAGTGAAAGCAACTTAAAAAATGTAAAACTTCTATCTATAGCTGCACGATTTAAAAAACGCCCTAGAGATTTTCGCTAGCTTTATTTAACTAACATTTCTAATACTTTGTATTCCAGCGTAACTTCTTATAATCGACTTTGAGTACTATTGTCATTTCTTGTCATTTCTAAAAATCACTAAGTCACCTCAAACACCCCAAAAGTCGACGCTTACATTTCGCACAATATAAGAAAACTCAATACATATTTTTTGTTGGGGTTGAAAAATCTGACCAGAATATTTTCTAAGCAATTATTGCCCTACAGCAAAAAAAAATGTCCATATTATGAATTATTCATTTTCCGTTAAAAGGCAAATTTAGAAAACTTGCTCAGCTTTTCATTATTGTTTACTGTATTTCCATTTAATTTATGCAAAAAAAAAAAAAAATACTACTTTATATTTTTAGATAGAATTTGAGCCTTTGCCTGCGTACAAAATATATTCGATGGAAATATTTTTAAACATATTATGCAAACAAATCAGCGTCTCTTAAAAGATCTAAATAAAACTTAACACTTTTGTGATTTATGTTTGTCTTTGCGCTATATTTACATTCAATACAAACGTTAACAGTGATATACAAAAAAAAAAAAACAAAAAAAAAAAAAAAGGATAGATGAAAAATTGTGCTTTGAAAGTTAACACATATCTTGTAAGCATGCTACTGCTATGGTGAACAAATAGAGACAACCTAAATAAACAGAGACGCGTGCGATAAAGAAAAGTTTGTACATATGTATGTCTTAGTTATTTTCTTAGTCGACAAAGAAAACAATGGGGATTGTCAATTATAGTAGACAACAAAGTAAACTTTTTTTGTTGTTTAAAGTCTCAACCTCTGAAATTATTATAGCAGGTTAATATAATGAGGTCCCGTAAATTCATAAACGCTTGCCATTATTTTTAGGCCAAGTAAATTTAAGTAAATTTTTTAGATAAAATAATCGTTATACACATTTAGTACAGCTTCAAATATAATCGTTGTCGTTAACATACATAGTAGGAACAATCGATTATCATAAAGGTAACTTGGGTTCGAACTCATCGAGTTATTATTAGCAGCCAGCTTGATGTTGTTGACCGCAGTTTGTCAGTAGCTTATGTATTCGAGCAAACGCTTCTCAAGTAAATATATAATTCATAGATTGATATTGATAGCCATTGGTCGCAGTAATCAGAGCATGTGTACCAAGACAAATTAATTTACAATTGTTAAAATTTAACTAATTATAATACATATACACCATAAATGCAACACAACGTAACATCTTCTTTTATAAGATTACAGGAAAAGCAAAAAACTATATAAAATAGAAAATTGATTTGGAATTTATTTCAAGTTCAAGTCCAGTGTTTTTTTTGAAAGAAGTTCATAGCAGAATGATATTCTCAAAATGCCAGACAGTCTGTACAGCTGTTTTGGATTCAGCCACGAATCCTTATCAGTAGACTTTGGTATAATGATTGCAAATTGTTTATCAAGTCTTATGCACCAGAATTCTCAACAAAATGAGAATTTTTTCTTGAGAGCATAGACTCACTATGGAAATCATGTGCTAAACTTCTTTCTTGTTTTGTTTGTTTATGTTGAAAAGGCCGGCGGGCCGCTGAGCTGTAATAATGTTTATGGCAAATCTGTTGGTTCTGAAACCAACAACAAAAACATGTTGTTGGAAAGCCGATGGCTTTTTCAACATAAACAAACAAAACAAGAAAGAAGTTTAGCAAATGGTTTCTCATAGTGTATGGTTGTGAAGTTTTTCGAGTCTATGCACTCAAGAGATAATTCAAATTTTTTAGGGTTAGTACCAAAAATAAGTAAAAAACTTATTTATATTTTGCTCAAAAGATATACTGCCACAAAAGTAATGACAGGAAACTTGGGAAATGCATTAACGAAATTCAAAATTTCTACCTGACAATCTTCCCTTATATAGCACAGTACACAGTTCATTGATTTGGGACTCAATACTGAGAACTGCACGTGAAAGTAGCCCCAAAAAGAAGAAGTTTAGCATAATTCGTTTTGCCAAGTTACATGCTATAATAATTTAATATTTGAAGTTAGTAAGTATCGTATAGGGGAATTTGTCACGTTTTAAGCTCTTTTGTTTAACAAAATACTGCTGTAATTGCAGGGTGCCGTTGGGGATGTAAAGTGAATCTTGCATCTCAAGCCGACTCACAACCTCCTTCGTGGTGGCACCAGGGAAATGGTGTTCGTGGTATTTGTATCATGAAGAGTGGCTGATAGTGAGCGACGAACCCTGATGGTTGGGCTAGCCACCCGCTTTCAGGTACTTTACTGGCTATAAAAAACACTAGAAAGAAAAAGTAACAAACGAAACCACCTAACGTCGATGACCCGCGCTAAGCCCCCTCTCTCGACGAACAAAAATCCAGCTATACCAGATACTGGTTCTACCTGTCTTGATGTACGGTTCAGAATCCTGGGTTATGGCACAAGCGGATGAATCGGTTCTGGCTTTATTCGAGAGAAAAATACTCCATAAAATATATGAGCCCATCATCGCTAACGAAGAACATCAACGTCGAATGAATTAATGAATCAAGATTGAAGTGGTCATACGCATTAAGGTGCAGCGGTTGCGTTGGCTAGGTCATGTTGTGCGCATGGACGAAAATGCTCCAGCTCGAAAAGTCTTCGACAATAAACTCCATGGACGGCGCAGAAGTGAACGACCAAGACTCCGTAGGAAAGACCAGGTTACTGAGAACCTTACAGAACTTGTTGTGACTAACTGGAGAAGTAGCGCAGAAGATCGAGGCGCTTGTAATATTTGTCTACGAGCGGTATATAAGTCAGTGGGGTTGCCAGCTTAGTAATTGCAGGAACTGACAGACGGGCACTCCCAAAAAATGTGTGTTTGCTTGACCGATCTTGCCCATCTTAGAACTGAACCTCTGTTTGTTGAATATACGCTTGCAATCCAAATTTCAGCTTAATATCTCTTAAACAGCGGCTGTATTCGAAAGGATAGACGGGCATTTTTATATCGACTCAGTTTTCGACACTGATCTCATATTTTTTTCTGTGTAAGAATATCTGTAATATGAAACTTTAGTTCATGCTAAATAATGTTTATAAAGAAAAAACCAGCATATTTATGGATTTGTAATCCAGTTATTGAGCAAAATAGATGACAAATGGTAAAACATTTTGGTGGTTTATGTCCGTGTGGGGTTATGTCACGGCACCCAAAATGTTTTTTCTTAAAGGATAAAATACTTTTTCCCCATGCCCCCTCCGCCCACTGATTCAAAATTAAAATTTGGCATGGGTATCAAATTTGATATCTCTAGTTGAAAAAAGTTTTGCCAAGCCCACCCCGCCCTTAGGGTCAAACATTTTAAAAAGCCACAAACGTACAACCAACATTCACATCACCGAACTATGAAACAATAATACTATGCAATAAATGACGACTTTTTGTAAAATACAATAACGGGATAGTATAGGTTCGATTCTACTATCAAAGGGTAATAAAACCCTATACTCAGTTTGGCGAGATTGGTGACCAATTTTTTTTATGGGCCCCTAAAGATTCTCAAAATCAGTGAGCCCCATGAAAAAAGGTGTCATCAGGTTTTGTCCAACAGCTAACTCACACTTCGTGATAGCGCTAAACTGTATTCGGCAATAATGTAGCTGGAAGTAGGGGCTACAAACTTCATCAAACTTCAAAAATAGTGAAAAAATTACAAAAGTTTGAAATTTCGAGGCAAAAAACAAACTGATATGACAAGTTGCCAATATAACTATATATATGGTTGGAAAGGCCGCAGTCTCTTCTTTCTAAATCCACTGAGAAATTTAAATTCGGTTGATATTCAACAACGTTACTGGCTTATAAGTGCGTAAAGGTTCGAAAACCCGGTATCAACGTGGACTTTATGAGCTATTTAGATTGCCTAGACACGTTCAGATTGGATTGATATGTTCACGAAAGTTGTTTATCTTTACCAGGGCTACAATTTTGGCGAACAGTGTTAGAGAAAAATTTGGACTCCCTCAAAGCAATGCTCAAAAATGTGAAAAAATAATAAGTTATTCTTCAATTTTTTTTTGAAAAAGGGCAGGAATAACCAACTTTTTTGACATAATTTGTTAATAAAGTTAGTGCGCAAAACTTCCAGCTACATTATTGCCGAATGCAGTTTAGCGCTATCACGAAGTGTGAGTTAGCTGTTGGACAAAAACTGATGACACCTTTTTTCATGGGGCTCACTGATTTTGAGAATCTTTAGGGGCCCATAAAAAAAAATTGGTCACCAATCTCGCCAAACTGAGTATAGGGTCTTATTACCTTTTGATAGTAGAATCGAACCTATACTATCCCGTTTTTGTATTTTTTTTCACTGTTGCACTGTGTAATCATTAATAGGTATATATATTTGTAACTCTCCGCGACAATTTTAGTGTAGGTGCATTCGGCTGGTGTTTTGTCTACCATCACACAACTTTGCGCTGCCGCTTTTTTACACACATTTTTCTATTATTTTGATTTTTAGATTTTATATCAGAAGATCCCAGCTCTAAAGCGGGCATTCGTGTCATCGAAATATGTTGGGAGTATAACATTTTAGAACGACAAAAATCTGGCATTCAAATTGATATTACCTTATATTTGATTTTTTTAATTTAAAGCAAATATGCATACAAATTCGTTGACCACAAGCAATACATAATTAGTTTGAAATGAACAATTTTTTTAAACACTTCCGTAAGAAGAATATGATATGTTTGCAGGGCAAATTAGTTTCGTTTATAGGTTTCCCACTTTAAAGATTTATTAAATCTCTCTGTTACCCTTTATATAGTTTATATATCAAAAAAAAATATAATTTACAATTTTTAAAAACATCAATACTTACATAGCAAATGGTTTTGCAAACCAATGACCACGGCAAAGGTTAACAGATTGTGAATAACAAATGGAATTGTCCTAGATGACGTGCCACTCTTCATCCTTTAAATATTTTGATAATATTGTCATTAAACCCGATTTTACATGCCAAATGCTTCATTTTATCCTGTCACCCCAACCCCAAACGTTCGACAAATGTGTGTTTCAGTTGGAGTTCGATGGCGCTGAATGCTGATCCGCTTTTCCGTTCGATTTGGCCTTTTAATGTACAGTGCGGTTAGCAGATTGATTGACACTGTTGCTGCTGGGGAGGGACGTAGCTGTTGTTGTTGTTCTGTTCTGTGTTGCGTTGTATTAGGAAGCGTAAGCGAAGGAATTTGTTGATGATGTGGTTGTTGCTGCTGCTGCTTGCTTCTACTATTGTGCTATTTTGACGTGACTTCCGTTTCCTGTTTACTGGTTGGCCGCCTGCTTGTTTTGTTGTTACTGTGGGTTTTTTTTACGTTACTGTGGTCAACAGCCACCAAACGAAAAATAATTATAGGATTGGCTAACCATGATGTGAAAATAGTTCATTCCGTTGTTTGGCGTTTTTCTTTTTTGTTCGTGTAGGCATTGAAAACTTATCCTATTATTCGGTTTCAATTTTTCCCCTTCTTTACTTGTGAAGCCCTCAAAGAGTCTGCACAGGATCTGCAATTAAGTTAAACATTTTGCAATACTGCTGTTAACTGGGCAACCTTGCTGGTATATAGCTCAAATGAGACTTTATGCGAATCTCAACTTTATGTAAAAGTTATAAATAAAACTTTTCTTTTGCAGCATTACTGTGAAGGGTTGTAGCCATGAACTGATTTCTTTAACACTTCTCCTTCTAAGGTGAGCCTGAATTGAGGTTGTTTGTGGGGAGCTCAACACAGGCAGCGTTCATTTTGAATTCCTTAGAGATTGCCAACATTGCCTTCGTCTCTATTCCCAACAGGCAGAACATGTGGTGTACTCCAGTTTTTTTTCTCTCTCTGAAATGAAATGTAAACAAAAAGAACAGAAAAGTGAATATCTTCAATACAAAAAGTTTACCTTTATCTCTATCTCAAGCAATAACTTTTGTGTGAAAAGAAGAGAAATGAAGCTGAAAAATAAGAAAAAGCTGAAATTGTATAGAATCAAATGCCTTTTCAACATGAAGTGTAATTTTTTTCATTCATGCCATGCCGTCCGTTTCATTTGCTTTGGATTCCTGTAATTTCATTTGGTATTTACTTATATCGCATAGAAAGGTCAATATGTTGTACACTTCAGTCAGAGTAGTGGTACAAGTAGTGTTTGTACGTTTCTCCATTTTTTAATTTTGTACTCTTGTGTTGTAACACATCTTGACAAGGATTCTACTGCTGTCGATGGTTGGCAGAGTTAATGTATTTGTTTTATTGACACAATCTCAATTCTGTTGCACAATATATAGCAGAGAAATCTTATTAAAACATAAAATTGACTATAAACAAAGATATGGTACGACTATCGATGTGGCAGTGTTAGTTAGCAGAGCCCAAGGAAATGCATAGCTTATATTATTGCTGTAATACTTGCAATAAACTTGAAGACTGGAATAGGCTTAAGGTATTATATCATTTAAGCTGGTAAAGTAAATGTTCAAGTCGTTAGCGTAATCCTGGCATAATTGAAATCCGTAACTGTATTTGTACTACAGTGTTTATATACTTGATTAGAAACCCGGTTTCCGGTTTATTGGAGAAATACCTTTTTCCAACAAACTGGCCCAGTAGGAAGTTCCGTCATACACAACTTTGTCGTCAACGCTTTCCTCAAGTCAAAATTTAAAAAATGTATGTACTTGTCGTCAAAACACTCGGTTGACGACAAGCTGACCGACAAAATACCAATGTTGTCGTGCATCGAACACAATCAACAAAATCTAAGGAAGAAAAATGTGAAATATTGATGTACTTGCCGTCAAAACACTCGGTTGTCGACAAGCTCACCGACAAAATACTGATGTTGTCGTGCATCAAACACATTCAACAAAATCAAAGGAAAAATAAATGGAATCTGACGTAAAAAATTTTCAGTTTATTAAACGGTCGAGTAAACATCAGCAATTTTATAGTTTGAAATCTCGAATGAAGATGAATGCCGTATAAAAGTTTATATCCTTCACTTCTCTCTTGGTCAGTAGTTTCTTAAAAGTATTAACAATTAGTCATACTAATAAAAAGCTAATATGGCTTGAATGACAATTCAACCCATACATAGGAATCAATGACAATTTAACCGACATTTTCACCCATCAGGTCGTGCATGATTGTTTAGGCGACGTGTCGCTTATATAGTCATCAACGACAATTCAACCGACATTGTCACCCATCAGGTCGTGCATGATTGTGTGGGCGACAGGTCTTTTGTATAGGCGTCAACGAAAATTTGACCGACATTGTCGCTCATCAGGTCGTGCATGAAAAAGCGGACACTTGTATGAAAATTTCGTCGGCGATTTGTATGGACGGTCCCCTAAGTGTCATCAACGATTTACTATGGTCATGCACCTATCCTTGAGGATGTCTTGCAGACACTTCCTACTGGGGGTTTTTAAATTCCTGATTTACTAAAAAACTGGGCTAACCGGTTTCGTTCGGTTTTTCAGAAAGTAAACAATTCAAATTTAACATGAAAACATATGAATATCGATACCTTAATTCTAAAGTATGCTAAGTCAACGTAAAATTGTCTTCATTAATTAACGCTTTTGATTCCAATTGGGTCCAATTTATATCATACTAAATCTGCGGATGCTCAGTTTATTAGAAAGTTTGAACATAAAAGTATACAGTTTATGTTTTCTGTAAAACTTACATTTTACACTTAGTATGGTTTAGAAATATGGTATCGATTTCACCACAAATTAAAGTAGGCAAAAAAAACTTAATTTCCCTTTGCACCCCATGAATGAGGTATGGGATAGCTTCTCGCGTTGTTGTGAATTAACACGCTTTCTATTTTCACATTCACAACTAACGGCACCTACTTGTTTATCGACGAATGCGAACGTCACTGTTTGAGAAGCCCTTACTAGACATGCCGATTGACTCGACACTTAATACTGCGAAGTTGCTGTCAACAACATTCGAGGGAAGCCGACAATGAAAGAATAATTTTTTTTAAGATGACTTTAGCCAGGTTTGAACCTGGTGGTAGTCGCGTGTTCTAACCACTATGCCACGGCCGGTCCCAATTAAAGTAGGTATGTTTGGGAAAAATGTTAGGAGGGAAAAATGTCTGGGCGTGGGTCATACATTTGAACCCTCTAGAGGCGATTGCGATTTTAATTTTAGACCCATGGTTTCTTGATCAAATATTCTTAGAATTCATCGTAGATAACGATTTTGATAACCGTAGATTACGATTTTTTTTACTCCATACATAATCATAGAAACGGACATTTAATGTTTCATTGTAAAATTTTTTCTTACTAGATTTATATGTTTCATCGGTAACACAGTACAGCATTTTTCAGCTCATTGATTTGGGACTCAATACTGAGAACTACACGTCAAACAAAAGAGCCTAAAACGTGACAAATTCTTTATACGATACTTACTAACTTCAAGTCGATATTAAATTATTATGGCATGTAACTTGACAAAACTAATTATGCAGAACTTCTTCTTTTTGGGGCTACTTTCACATGCAGTTCTCAGAATTGAGTCCCAAAATCATGTGTTGTACTGTGTAATAGAGTGTCTAAACATTGTAATTGTTGAGTAAAAAAAATAATTTTACCTATTAAAAACTTAATTTCCCTTTGCACCCCATGAATGAGGTATGGGATAGCTTCTCGCGTTGTTGTGAATTAACACGCTTTCTATTTTTAGATTCACAACTAACGGCACCTACTTGTTTATCGACGAATGCGAACGTCACTGTTTGAGAAGCTCTTACTAGACACGACGATTAATACTGCGAAGTTGCTGTCAACAACATTCGAGGGGAGCCGACAATGAAAGAAAATTTTCTTTATTTTTTTCTTTTAAGATGACTGGAGCCAGGTTTGAACCTGCGATCTCCCGCATGGTAGTCGCGTGTTCTAACCACTATGCCACGGCCGGTTACCTACGCATCCCATTAATATGGTCCAAATAAAGGAGCTACAGTTTAGTGACTTTACTGAACTTGGATGTGACGACTAACTCGTCTACTCAGAAATTGCTGTTGACAACAACATATAGAGAGAGTGACCGATCAATGAAATTGTGGTGGCCATGTGCTTTATCTATAAAAGGATGTATTGGAATTTATCGAGCACAAAAAGCACAGCTTTCTGTACCAAAAGGTACGTTTATTGTACCACAAAGTACAAAGTACACATACAAAGTACATATATACAATGTACACAAAAATATTTTTTTCAATGCACCAAAAAGTAATTTCATTTCCAAAAGTATTTTATTAGGACACAAAAAGTGCTATAGTTGCACCAGTAAGTAACATAATTGTATCAAAAAGTACTTTAATTGTAGTAAACAGTAATTTTATTGTACCAGAAAGTGAAATTTATTGTACTAAATTGTACTTTTATTGCAGAAAGTATATAAGTATATTCAATGTTCCAAAAGTATTTTTAATGCATCTGAAGAACTTTTATTTTATCAAAAAGTAATTTTATTTATCCAAAAGTACCAAAACATGTTTTTATTGCACTTAAAAGTATTTTTAATTTAACAGAAAAACAAATTATTGTACCAAAAAATACTCTTATTGTACTCGAAAGTACAGTTTATTATGCGAAAAAGTACTATCTGTTGTGCCGGAAAGTACTTTCAACGTACCATAAAGTGCTTTTATTTTAAAAAAATGAAAATTTATTTTACCAAAACGTACATTTATATAACCACGAAGAACAAAACGTAAAATTTAATTTTGTTGTATCAGAATGTCTTTTAACTGTCCACAAAAAGTACTTTTTTTGTATCAGAATGAACTTTAATTGTGCCATAAGCTCTTTATTGTATTTGTAAGTACTTTTATTTCATTCATAAGTACTTTAATTTTACACAAAAATTGATTTTATTGCACCAAAAAGTACTTTAAATGTATCAAACAATTTATTGTATTAATTAGTACTTTTATTGTACCCAAAGGTATCTTTGTTCTGCCAGAAAACTATTTCTTATACCAAAATTTACTTTTATTTTGTAACAAAAAGTACTATTTATTGTACCAAAATGTTATTTTATTGCATCTAAATGAAATTTTATTTTATAAAAAAATAAATTTTGTACTTCAAAAAGTACATTTTATGGTACCAACAAATATTTTCACTACACTCAAAAGTGTTTTTATTTTATCAGACACTTAAGGTACAAAAACATGCTTTAATTGTATCAAAAAGTACAGTTCATTGTGCGAATTAGTACTATTAATGGTACCAACAAGAACGTTCGATGTACCAAAGAATACTTTTACTGAACAAAAAAAAAAAAGTATTGTACCAAATAGTACATTTATTATACAAAAAGCACAATTTATTGGTTTGAAAAAAAATTCTTTCAATGTAACCAAAATTACTTTTTATACCATCACCTTTAGTGATGATGGCACCTATCACTTGATACGAGAAAATGTGTAACTCATTAAAGTACACGTGTTAAACCTCAAGTATTTTAAGACCAAATTCGTTGCATGACTTTTTAAAACGATTGAGCCGTGTCCTTCTGTCTGTCCGGCTGGATGTCTGTTGGGCAGAATAACTCGAGTAAACCTAAACTGAATCTTTATGACAATTTATCATTATGAATACTTACATACTAGGCGGACACTTTTTGCTATCCTATTGGATTATATAACGCACGTAGAAAAATACTATAAGCGCTTCGCTACTGTTAGACCCAATTTCTCTCATATCTTCTGTATACTTGGGAAGGCTGCAGTTACATACCGCAGTTTTCGACCGATTATGTATACGTCATCAGCGTACGCTAGTAGCATGTGGCTTTTGTTGAATATCGTGTCACTCGTGTTTACTGCAGCTTTCCTCATTATCATCTCAATAACTTGTTGAAGAGGTCACACGATAAACCGTCGCCTTGGTTTAGGCCTCGTCTGGTATAGAATGGTCCTTGCCAATCTTCACTGAAGATTTCCTGTCAATCAGCGTCATTCTGCAAAGGGGTATCAGCTTCGCTGGAATATCAAACTCAGCCATGGCTTCGAGTAATTTCTGCCGTATCGGGCTGTCGAAGGCAGCTTTAAAGTCGACGAAAAGATGATACGTGTCGAACTGTTTCTCTTGGGTCTTTTCTAGAATTTGCCGAGGTGTGAATATATGGTCAGTTGTTAATTTACCAAGTCTAAAGCGACACCGATCAGGTTGGCTAACACTGGCTTCAGTCTTTCACATAACACACTCGACAGGACCTTATATGCGATGGGTAATAGACTGATTCCGTGGTAGTTGAAGCACATACTTGGATCAACTTTTTTCAGCACAAGACATAATACGCTTAGATTCCAACCATCGGGCATGCACTCGTTAAGCCAAACAGTGAGTAGGAACTCATGCATGCTCGTTACCAGCTCCATGCTACCGGACTTAAAGAGCTCTGCAGGAAGTCCATCGGCACCGACTGGTTTATTATTTTTCAGCCGCGATATTGCTCTTTTTACCTCGGCTTGACTTGGTGGTGGGCAATCTAAACCGTCGTCGACAATTGACATGATACCTTCACGTGCGCTGCCTTCTAGAACCAGCAGTTGCTAGAAGTGTTCTCTACGTATATGCAACACACTCTGCGTATCTGTAACCAGATATCCATACATGTCCTAGCAGGAGGGGAGCCCATTACCGTAGCCTTTTGCTTTGACTTTGTGGTAAAATTTTCGTTCCTTACCTCTATCCTTATATCGCTCTATATCCTAGTTCTCCCGTTTCTCCTTAAATAGCTGTCTCGCCTGTTTTACTGTCTCATTGTGACGTTCCCTAACAGCCCGTACCTAAGATACGAGCAAATATTAGCACCACGGATCACACGCACGTCCATGATACTAGATGCATGCCTTCCATCAATTACCACATGATCAATTTGATTTGTGGTGTTTTGATCGGGGGATAGCCAAGTTGTCTTGTTCCTTTCCGCTGCGAAGCTAACCAGCCTTAACCCGTTGTATGACTTGTCGGTATGCAGTTTGAATTTACCGATCGATGGACCAAGAACATCTTCCCTTCCTATTTTTGCATTAAAGTCTCCCAGAACAAATTTTAATATCGTGGCCAGGGCAGCGGTCGTATGTTTCCTCTAGGCGCTCGTAAAATGCATCTTTAAACTCATCGTCCTTATCTTCCGACGGGGTAAGAGAACAAATCAGCGTGATGTAGAAATATTTCGCCTTGATGCGGATTGCTGCTATTCGATCACTAACAGGATTGAATCGCGAGGCAAGATGTCTGAGTCTCTCGCCAATTACAAATCCACATCCAAATTCGTGCTTTTCGGCATGGCAGCTTTAATAGATGTCGCAATTTTTACGTCGCGAGCCTTCTTCTCTTGTCCAGCCTAATATTTTTTGAGGATATCCGCTAGTCGGGTAGTGGTACATTCTTTATAGAGAGCCCGGATGTTCATATAGTGCATATCTATATATCATGGTTCTTAGTAAGTTTGCGGGGGTCATCAACATTTGAGGTGTTCCGTTTGTTACTTTTTCTTTTTCATAGCCAGTAAAGGACCTGAAGGCCGGTTGCTAGCCCAAACATCAGGGTTCGGCGTTCACTATCTGCCGCTATTCATGACAAAAAAATATCATGAACAACGTTGCCCAGGTGCCACCACGGAAGAGGTTTTGAGTAGCCCATTAGTATTACTATTTTCCAAAACTAAGTAATGGGACTGTAAATGGGCATAATAGCCCCATTCTGGTATTTTTATACCATCACACTTATAGATGAGGGTATATATCATTTCATACGAGAAAAAGTGTAACGAATTAAAGGAGACGAATTAGACCCCAAGTTTTTGAAAACCAAATTCGTTACAGGACTTTTTAAGGCGATTGAGCTATGTCCGTCTGTCTGGCTGGCTGGCTGGTGGGCACGATAACTCGAGTAAACATTTACTGATCGGTACGAAAATTTACCGGAATTACTATTTTACAAAACGATGTAATGGAATTATAAATAGGCAGAAAAGCCATACCCTTTTTGGTACCTCCCATACAAAATTAACCATTTTTGAATAATTAATGTTTCTTCCATAACTTTGCAAACGGACAACTGGAGGATAGTTGAATTTGGTCAGGTTAATTACCTTATAAAAGTAGACAAACCCCCAAAACACCGAAAACTTTCACTCGCCCCTTCTGGTACCTCCGATACAAATGACCGATTTGACCCTCATAGTTTTATAAACATATCTTCGGATATATGTTCGCTTATGAAAATTTAACTCAGGAATGAATATGGTCTATATAAACTGACCCGTTTTGGTACCTCCCATAAAAAATGACCTATTTTTGAAAAACTAATATTTCTTCCATAACTTCCAAACGGACAAGTGGAGTACGTGTAAAAATAGGATTAGGTTATTTATGTCGACCATGTTATTTTAAACTCGTGTAAAAACAAGATTAGGTGTAATAACTAAAATGTCAGTAGTGTTAATGAGCCTTAAGTTTTTTACTTTTATCTTCTTCCTTATCATATAAATTTCTAGGAAATTCTCGTTTTATGATAGGGGATAACTTAGTTTGTAAACCTATTTTGCTCAAGTTACCGGCAATGTATGTGTCTGTTAATTTTAGTTTATTTAGCTGACACTTTCTTGCAATCGTACATGTTGATTATATGCTGCAGGATAAAAGTCTTCTGCGCTTCTTCTCCAATTCGTTGCACCAAGTTCTGAAAGATTCTCAGTAATCTAGCCTTTCCAGTGGAGTTTTGGTTGACATTTTCTGTGCCGTCCATCGAGTTCGTTCGCCGAGACTTTTCGAGCTGCATGCTAGATATGGACAACATGGACTAGTATACGCAACCGATGTACCTTGATGCGTTTGATGACATCAATTTCGGTATATAGCTCGTACAGCTTATTATTCATATGACGTCGGTACTCTTCGTTAACGATGGTAGGTCCATATATTTTACAAAGTATTTTAATCTCGAATACTGCCAAAACCGATTGATTTGCTTGTACCATTGCTTAGGTTTCTGAGCCAAACATCTACATCGGTGGAATCAGTACATGGTGTAGCTGAATTTTTGTTTGTCGATAGAGGGCTCTGTCTTCAAATCGGTTGCCAAGTCTGTAACAGACGTTTGAGAAAAAGATTGCACATACGACAAAACTGTGTCGTATACAGTATTTACCGCCAAACATATTAATGGATAAGAGTATATCAATTTTCGCTTGATGCTCAAAAGCCTACAAACTTTATAGAATTTATCGTAATGCACTAACTTAAAGCAAAAACAAATCCATATGCAAGCTACACATTTAAAAGAGTACAATACTTCTTCATGTTTTTGAGCGCAAGTTTTGTTTCCAATTTGCAACCACGGTCTCTAACTCGATCGAACACGAACACTACATTCCACAATCCGCCTATCTATTGCCTCACTGTATGTGGTGACGAAAATAGCACCATTTCTACATTAATCCAGTAAAGCAGTTGCACATTTGAACATTTCGAGAAATTGCCCAAATGTGAGTACTTTTCGGCAACACATGGATTCCACTGCATGCGGATTGTTTCATCCACAAATTGCACTCAATAGTACTGATGCTTAAAGCTGATTTTCCCAAATGAGCTTTTGTAGTTGTATGTACGATGTACAAGGTAAGTGTGGGGAACAAACAAGGCATACAAATGTTTTTCGTATGTATGCTTGTGTTTGTGTACATACATACTAATTCGCAAATACACGTTCTCATAGAATGGACATGGATATCTATGCTGATTTACATAGTTTGAAAAACATTGCACACGAGCTGGCAAATTAACACACACGCGCTGCCTTCACCCAGGATGACAATATTATAACCAGCTGGTTGTTGTTGGTATGTCATTACACTAACTAATGGCCAGTGCAGGAGTAAATTGAAGTCATGCGAACACAGCAGCTACTGTGTTTAAAATTTAAAGATATTATAAAATGCTCAGCAACAGTTCTGTAGAGGTATATTTACTTAGCAAAAACTCTTAATAAATCAAAGGTGTTGTAATAGCTAATGTAGTGTATATCAAGAAACGATGTTTGTTTTATATCATAATTTATATTATACTATTGAAAGGCGGCTCACAAGGTGGCGCGCGAATCTTCGTTTCATGTTAAACAATTTTATCCAAACATCGTCAGACGATCTATTAATGGAGCGGCTACGTGCAGCACTTAAAAAACGGTGTTTACTGCATTTGTATTAAAGGGAACAAAAGCCGTAGCCCTAGCTTGTTCTCACTGTACCCGCCATCGCCATCCACCCCTGCACAAGATATCAATGTATAAATATGTCAGTCACTAGCATTGCCATTCAACCGCACACAAGTATTTAGTACCTAAAACTGTTAAATTTTACCATATTTTACGCAACAAATGCGTAATAGTAATTCAAGCTTAACGTAAACGCGTGCATAAATAAAATTACATGCATGATAAGTGCAGCATTCGGTCACATGGTGGACACACACGGCACACACACAGCTATTTTCAATTAGATTTGGTTATGGACACGCATGCAGCTCCTCGTGAGTTATTTTTACCAATAAGTTATTTATGTCATTAGGCTAGATGCTGTCATCATGCTATGCGGCAATAATCAGTGAAATATAGCATGCGACACTTAGTGCATCCATAAAACGATAATGCTATGAATGTATGTGGGTAGCACAGTATGACCTCCAGTATTGTGAATACGTATTAAATTTTTGATTATTGCTTTTCAAAAAATGTTTCTATTCGGTCACAAAGGTCCCACTGTGCTCTTGTTTATAGTATTTTAATCGCGGCAGTGCTATGTACATGTGATCCAGCATGCCATGTTCATATTTTAATTTCACACTTTTACGCTCACATACATTTGGGTTCACAATTGGTGATGTAAACTATCCGGCGGGATAATCAGGTGCAAAAGAGTAATTGTGCACCACACATGTGGTGTTACATTGTGCTCTATAATTTTGAATATATTTGTAGTGTTATGACTATTTCATAATGTAGCAAACTCGAGGGGGGTACTTGATTGTGCATATGGTAGGTGTGTGGGTGACAGCATGTATTTGTGGCGCATATTTTCGTAATTACATAAATCTACAACAATTATAATTGTACTTGCAGACTTTGTAATGCTTTACAATAATTTTATTAAGCGTCATTTACATAGTACAACATTTTCTAGCTCATTGTTTTGGACTCAATTCTGAGAATTGCACGTGCAAGCAGCCCCAAATATAAGAACTTCATCATCATTCGTTTTGTCAAGTTGGCTGCATTAATAACACTGCTTTACAAATTTTAATTTGGAAAAATACCAAGAATCTAAAAAAAAAATCTACTCCCACCTCCCATACAAAATCCCTCTTTTTGGGGATGTCCGTATGTCAGTCCCCGCGATTACAGTAGTAATTTAAGGGCAATAAAGCTGAAATATTGTATGCAAGCTTCCCTACTCTAAGCGGAGGTTGAGTATTAATATAAGACTGATCGGTCAAAAACTACTCCCACCTCCCATACAAACTCTCCCTTTTTGGGGTTTGTCGCTGCGATTGCAGCCGTATTATTAGAGGTGTATAGCTGACATTTTGTACGCAAGACTTAATCTCTAAGCGGAGGCTACTTTCTAAGATAAGCAATGTCGGTCAAAAACTACTCCCACCTCCCATTCAAACTACCTTTTTTGGGGGGGCCCGCGTAACTGCCCCCGCGATTATAGCCGAAGGTTAGGAAATATTGAGCTGAAATTTGATATGCAAGCTTTAATCCTATAATAGGAGCTTACGCTGTAAGATGAGCAATATCGGAGAAATACTTCTCCCAGCTTCCATACAAACTTTCCCTTTTTGGGGGGTGCCCGTCTATATGTCCCTATAGTTTATGAGCTTTCGAGCTGAAATTTGGTATGTAAGCTTCTGCCCAGAAGCAGAGGTTAAGTTCTAAGAAAAGCATGATCGGATTTAAACTACTCTCATATCCCACACAAATTCCCATTTTTGGGGAGTTACAAAATTCATAAAAATATTCTCCAACTTATAAACTTATCGGTAAATCAAATAAAATCGATACAAAGTTATTGACAAAATGGATGTGTGACGCTAAAAGTAACATCCACTTCTCTCCAACACCCCTGTGTTGTGGTACAAAGTTTAATAAAATATAGTTGTATAAGGGTATCTGAGCTTTGGCATAGCCGAAGATAACCGCCTTACTAGTTATATATATATAGATTATATCAAAGGATTTATAAAACCAGAACCTTCGCTATACCCCTTCTGGTACATTTGGTACATGAAGTATATGAAGTTATCCCAAAGGCACGCCCACCTCCCATATATCCTGAAATGGAAAAAAAAATTATTTTCCAATATTGTTGTTGGTATTGAACCATATTTGGCTAGATTTGTCTTCGATATATTACTGACAATTGCGTAGAATTATATTCAATTATCTTAAAGGACTCAAAAAACCGAAACCTTAGCTACACCTGGTACATCCCATAAAAATGTTCGAATTGTCCCTCATAGTTTTGCATACATATATTTATTTGAGGTACGCTAAATTAAGACATATTTTGCGTAAGATGTACGTATATTAAAATTTGACTCATGAATGAATAAAGACTTTGTCGGCTGATCCCTTCTGGTGCATCCTAAACAAAATGATCTATTTTAAGGAAATTAGTACTTCTCTCATTACTTCCAAAAGGACAATTGAAGGATATTTGAATTTGGTCACTTTATTTATCTTGTAATAGTAGACAAACCCTTGAAGAATCGAAACCTTTGCCACGCCCTTTCTGGTAAATCTCATACCGAAGGACCGAGTTGACCCTTACAGTTGTACATACATATCTTCTTTGTAACTGAATTTATTAATATTTTGCTTAAGATAAACGGTTACTGAACGGTGATTTACGAAAAAAACAAGTAAGAGTGTTTCAATCGGGTAAACCAACTTACATATACCCTCACCCTTAGTACCCGAAGGAGAGTTATCTAAGGCTTAAGTAGTTTTAGTTAAAGCAGTACTAAACACAGATTTTGGGTAAGATTTCTTTAGGCATAGTGATATTATTACACGAATTATAAAAGGGGCGGGATGAAAATGTAGTGCCTCGGCTTCCAATTTTACCAGTTAAGGTTTATCCAGTTATAGATTTACTAAGTACAGAGTTTGGGCAATATTGCGTTATATGTATTGATGTTATTATGTACTTGATTTTTAAAGTAGTCGGAATGGTACATTTGTGTGGGAGGTACCAAAAAGGGTGTGATCATGTAACCCATTTCCAATCCCATAAGTAGCTTTGGGAAAATATTAACCATTGCAAAGTTCCAAAACAATTGGTTACGTCTTTCGAAATTTATTGTGCGTACCAACCAGAAAGATAGACATACGGACATGAGTCAAACAACTTAAAAAGTCATGAATCGAATTAGGATCAGAGAAACCTAGGGTCTAAAGTGATTCCTTCTATGTGTTGCACTTTTGGGTCGTATAAAATGATATACATATACGCTCCTACTCGTAGTGCGAGGGTATATAAATAGGACACGTTGTATTGCTCCTATTTGTCTCCTATACAAATATGTAAATTTCGAAATTTATTTCGAAAATTAGTATTTTTCTAATAATTTGAGAAACTCATGTTCAAAACGATTGAAAATGTTTACTTTTAATATTTTGTATTCATATCACAGTGCAACACATAAATTGGTGCCACCTTCGTACCCAGCTATTTTTGAAGTATATACCGTAACTAAAAAAATCCCCAAAGGACTTGGCCCCATTACATCGAAACATAAACCGTTCGAAATTTTTTCTTTTTGTCTTCGGCAAAGTTGTAGATCTAAACCAGACCATAAAAGCCTCAAATAGACCGACCCAAAAAAACTGCATCCAGTGCATGAAAATTGCAAAAATAAGGGAAAAGGCTATTTTTTCACGATGTTTTCACCATAAAATTACACAGAACAAAAATTTTTTGTAATCAAGAGTTCAAAATACTTTTTCCATAGGTTTTGACCTCCTTAACACGAAAATTGTATAATTCTTGTGGCTACTTTGGGGCAGCTGCGGGGCTTGTTGTGAATTTTTCGCCTATCACATCAACGTAGGCCACGATGCGCATTTATTTGCCCCCACCTCACCTCCACCATTTTTTGGTTCATTCACTTTTTTCCCCAACCTCATTAAATTAGGGGTCTAAGTAAGTGGGGAAGGTGAAAAATTCACATCAAGCCCCGCAACTGCCCCAAAGTAGCCCCTAGAGGAATAAAATGTATGACAGACCCCACTATTTTTTTCCCTTCTAACATTTTTCCCAAACATACCTACCCCATATCTTGACCCCCTAAAGGTGCACCCATATAATTTTTTTAAATTTGCTCCCAATGCTGCAATTTCCCCCAAGGTGCCCCTAGAGGAGTCAAATGTATGACCGACCTCCAATATATTGCAAGACGAACAGTTTGTCAGAACATATCTAACCTTTATCTTTAACCCTTAATTACAATTTTTTTATTTTTAATATTTTTATTTAATATATTTTTAATATGTGCCAATATATGTCGATCAATATATGATAATACGTCAATATATGTCAATATATATCGAGAGACAGTGATTTGTAACGGAAAAAAGTACAACTATTGAGTGATAAGGGGTTAAATCTAAAAAAATACTAAAATCGTTAAAAACCCAAATTTTTAGTCATTTGCCAAAAAATTCATAACTCTTAAATTGATTATGGATTTTTATGGTTGTAGTGTTGTTTTCTTTGAAAAAGGGTCAACTATATGTAAAACATGCAAAATTAGGGTTTGCATTTACTTAATTTCCCTTTGCACCCCATGAATGAGGTATGGAATAGCTTCTCGCGTTGTTGTGAATTAACACGCTTTCTATTTTTAGATTCATTTGCATTGCGTTTTCTATTTTTCGTACGTCAATAAATACATTTTTCACCCCAAATTTTACAAAAAAATTCAATTTTTTCAAGTTATTTAGATCGCTAGCAGCGAAACGACATTACTTATTTAAAAACTTCAAGGAAGAACTTGTTAGAATTTAGTTGTCTAACACTTAAGTGGGGTATATATGAAGATCGGGTAAGAGATACCCAAAATATTTAATTTAAAAAAAAAAATTTTATAAAAAAACGGCACCTCAGAAAAATTTTTCAAAATCATTTCCGTGTTAAGGAGGTCACAACCTATGGAAAAAGTGTTTTGAAATCTTGTTTACAAAAAATGATGTTTGTTCTGTGTAATTTGATGGTGATAATATCATGAAAAATAGCCTTTTTTTCCCTTATTTTTGCAATTTTCATGCACTGGATGCAATTATTTTGGGTCGGTCTATTTGAGGCTTTTTTTGCTCTGGTTTAGATCTACAACTTTGCCGAGACAAAAAGAAAAAATTTCGAACGTTTTATGATATATAGACTCCGTAAAAATTGTCCTTTTTTTTCAAAAATCGTGTTGGGGTAAAAATATTGGAGTACCCATAACAAATATTTCGATGTAATGGGGCCAAGTAATTTGGGGATTTATTTAGTTTCGGTATATACCTAAAAAATAGCTGGGTACCAAGGTGGCACCAGACGATGACCTTAGAAATGTTGCACTGTGTATGTGAAGCTTAAGCAACTTAGAGGTTTATTCCAGTCATTTAAAGTTAAGGTTTCTTTTAAGTTTTTTTGATCGAATTAATATGAGACTTTTTCCTTAGTTCTATGTTGGTACCTGATAAAACCTTTCGGTAGCGCCATAGAAAATAACCAAATTTCCAAAAAGTAAAGTGCATTTTTAAATTTTACATTTGTTGACAAATTCATTAACTCTTTTTATACTATTAACTTCTTTAAAAGTTTTACATTATGACAGTAAATTTCTGGGCTAACGACCAAAAGTTTGATCTCCAAACATTTACGTTCCACAAGCAGGCGAATAATATTAAATTAGAAATTTAAATAAAAAATCGGTTTATTTCAATAACTCAAGACTGTAATTACATCATACATAGAGTGAGGATATTTATTAGGCAGTTTGCTGACCAAAATTTCTGTACTGGTTATCATGTCAAATTATACATACCCTTATATCTATGGGTGATAGTAAAAAAAAGTTTTGGCAATAGTTCTTTGAGACAAAGTTCAAAATAAATCCGAAATAACTGGTGTCGTATTCTTTTTTTACAGCAATTTTGTCTTATATCTTGTTTTATATATTTTGGTCTTCCATATAGTCTGGACATATCTGGTAAGTTTATTACTTTATATTTCTTATACTAGCGACCTCGTTTTACACTATCCACTTTCCTATACAAAAAGTGATATGCCATATATGAATTCATGTCCTGTATGAATTGTTTATTTTAGTTATTCTGAATAATTCTGAATTCTTTAACTTACTATGAAGTTTTCATAAATGTAATAATGATTATAAAGTGTAACATTGTTTCACAGTTGTTAACACATTTGTAAATCTGATATATCGATAGGCCCAACTCGTGTCCATCCTGCAAATACCACATGTTGCCGGGACATTGTCATATATATTCTTGGAACGCATCGTTTCCATCATTGGCTGTATATAGTTCTTTTGTTAATTTTATGATTAATATAACAAATGTATGTATGCTTTACTATATAGATAGCAACATGAAGAGGGTTAATCATACCAATTTTATTGCTTGAGTTATTATTGATGACACATAGCGCACATTATTCCATTTAAAAAAGACATTTATTGAAATAATTTGACTATGTCCTGTTTGCTGCATATTATCCATTCGAGTAGCGTTGTCCTAATATATATCCTGGTAATAAAAAGACTATTAACGTAATAGCTGACCTCGATTGCAGGGGGCATCCACTAGTTGCCACTTAATGACTCTCTTGAGGACATAATTGTCTGATATTGCCTGACGAAAAGTGGTAGCCAATAGATGTTACTGCCCATGTGAGCGGCAGTTGATTGCGTGGACCAGCATAAATGTACACGCATATACATAGTCCTCCACTTAATTTCATCCGGCAACGTTGTATCGCTCTCAAGTTTGTCTGTTTTCGCACATTCGCATTCATATCAGCGTTGAAATTACATTTTTCATTGAGGCGTTGAAAAGTGCTTTATGCGGTTGTGGGAGCTGCAATATGAGACCTACGCGACATCTGGTTAAAGTACTCTCTTGCCACCAGTACAAGTATAAATAACTTTGTAGTACAATATACGCATACTACCGCCGGATACAACGTTTCATTATTATTCACAGCAGGTACAAGTGTACTTGCTCAGAATTTTTGTTTCATTATATGAATTAACTACATACCTTATTTGCACGGTAAACTATAAGGTTTTTATTTTCGTCATATACAGGGTAATTAAGTTTTTGGTTTGTCAAAGGCAAGTCAGTAGTTTGACACCTGTCAAACAAAGCTGCCACGGAGGGTAACATGTTTTTTAGTTGAATATTTGCTATCAAATGTTTTAATTTTCCTTTTAACAGTGAATGCTGTAAACAAAATATGGAATGTTATGAAAAACGTCGGCACTGGAAGGAGGTTTTGTTTGTCATAACCCGCAGGATATAGAAATTATGAAACGCTGAATTATTTAGTACCGGCCGACCTTGACAAGGAATAATTGGACAGTTCCAGCCGCACAGTATGTGGTTTCGATGCTGTAGCACAAGCACAGTACATCTTCTGTCATGTCATGATGGCGGTATTTGTTATTTATGTTAATGGCCTTGAAGCATAAAAGTTGACATATATCACGGAAATACAATTAAGGAATATGCAAAGTCTTGGACACAGCTAACTTGTCACAAAATTTTCTTATAAATATTATTAGAAAATATAAATTGTCGCAAAATTGGATAAATTGGATTCGAGGTACCCAGTAGTGGCAGCACAACGTGCCCGATTTTTATATGCAAGTCAACGTTTAATAAAAGTTTACCTTCGGCAAAATTTAACTAATTTCAGTGTTCTTACAAAAAACTTGTGAATGTAGAATAGGGGTGCAAAATGATTAAATGACAGCGCATCGAGGTCAGAAATAGGGGTGGAGGGTAAAAAATCCACATTTAGACCCGTTACTGCCTCGGAGTCGCCCCTAGAGAGGCAAAATGTATGAATGATGTAATGTATTTTTTCCTCCTAAAATTTTCTCCATACATACCTTTCACCCATCTTCACCTCCTTAGGGGGCTCACAAACACAAATAAAGATTTTATAAATTTTTCTCCCACCGCTCTTATTGCCCTAGAGGAGTCAAATAAATGACCGACCCCCAACCCCAAAAGTTTCTCAGAACATATCTACCCTCTATCTTCAAGCCTTAAGATGGTCCCCATACAACCACTTAAGGGATAGATAGAATAGATATGTTCTGAGAAAATATTAGCGGTCGGTCATAAATTTGACTCCTCTAGGGGCTCTTTGAACTCTTTGGTAGGGCAGTTTTAAATTTCCTCAATAGTCCATAGTCCGCCGTTCTTACAATAAATTTTCTTGAGATTAAAAGAAATACAGTTAAAATGCAAACATAAATTTATTTGATTATACATGACCAATTTTAATTTATTTAGCTTTAGTTATCTCGTCTCCATGGTGATGCCAGCTTCTCCTTTTGTTGCGTATATCATAAATGTCCAAATTAAGATAATTCTGTTCTTTGCTCTGAATTACTCCACACGGCTAACATACACCACCAAGCAAATTTACCTTTTTTACGTTTATAGTAGGGTGATCAGTTCGGTTTTCAGAAACCGGCTACTCGGTTTTTTTCACTCATAAAAACCGTCGGTTTTTTTTAAATCCCTGTTTTTCGAATATCGAATAATCCGGTTATTTTTTGTCGAATCTCGGTTTTTTGGCGTTCGATATTTTTTATTTAAATTTTTTCATAATTGTGTTAAGTGTGTACTCGTACATGCTTTTTTCCATTGTTTCGGCCGAACAACCTAATTGTCAGTTTTATAAATCTTAAATGTTTAATAATTCGGCTGAAAAGCGAAAGAAAAATGTTTGTAAAAGACCAATTTAAAAAGCCTCAACTTATCCATGATGTTAAGCACCACTGGAATTCTATAGCCAATATGGTTTCTCAATTTTTAAAATTGCACAAATGTGTGAATCATACTTTATTGGACTTAGGACTGGCACCATTTAGTAAAAATAATATCGCAACTTTGTCTGTGCTTAGTGACTCCCTTAAACCTTTGGAAATGTCTATACAAAACTTTTCTGCAAACTCTTCGACTTTAGTTGATGCTGAAGGTATTTTTAAATTTTTACTTAAACACTTTTCAACAATTCAAAACCAATTATCAATAAATGTATATGAAATTGTAAAAAGTCGTATATCAGAACGACGTGTTCAATCGCTGAATACTCCCATTTTGTATTTAAGTGCGAGTAAACTCCCAATTAGTGACGCATTTCTAAAATATTCAAGTAAAAATTATTTTTGATCTTTTATGTATGGATAAGAGCGGCAAAAGGACTCAAAACCTTGTCAGATTATCAAACGCCTTGTACACTATAAGTCCAACTAGTACATTGAGTGAATGGGCATTTTCAATGTCAAGTTTTATAAAAACCAAAGAAAAAAATAGGTATACACTCAAGCACTTAAATTGTATCTTATTTCTTAAATGTTACTTTAGGGAAAACTAAAGATTAAATTAAATATATTTATATATAATCACGTATTTACAAATGAATTGTTTTGTTTCGTTTGTCTTTGTTAAAAAAACAAACTGATCACAATAATGTTGTGCATTGTAATTATAATTAAACTAAAAGTTTACTTCTTATAGGTATAATTGAATTGTTTTCTGTTATTTTTTAATAAAATTTTTGGTCTAAAATTGTGTTTTAATTTGTTATTTGGCATACTTTTGAAAACCGGATTATCCGGTTTTTTATGAATTTCAAAAAAAGCAACCGGTTTTTTTTTAATTCCCATTTTTCGAATAATTCGAAAACCGGTTTTCGCAAAAACCCGAATAATTGATCACCCTAGTTTATAGCCTTAAAGGTACGAATTTCGAAAAATCCATTGGTATCGCTTAACTATTCTATAAACTAATTATAAACCCCAATTTTCGCTATTCTTCCTATAGCC
This sequence comes from Muscina levida, assembly GCA_964034835.1. Taxonomy (NCBI): domain Eukaryota; kingdom Metazoa; phylum Arthropoda; class Insecta; order Diptera; family Muscidae; genus Muscina; species Muscina levida. The sequence goes on from OZ035882.1 coordinate 54,304,098, forward strand.
ATTGGTTCTGAACGATAGTACCAGGTTGATCCCTTTATTGACCGTTTTGGTTAGGAAGTGATCAATCAGTCATATGATAGATATTGTGAAAATTTTATTACAATCGGTCCCCTAATATAACGAATTTTTCAAAGCGGGCGTGACACCGCCCATTTCCCAGCAAGACGTAATCTTCCCTATACCAGTAACATATGTTGGAAATCTCATATTCATAACTTTAATGGCTTGTGAGGACCGGCCGTGGCATAGTGGTTAGAACACGCGACTACCATGCGGGAGATCGCAGGTTCAAACTTGGCTCCAGTCATCTTAAAAGAAAAAAAATGTTGTTGACAGCAACTTCGCAGTATTAAGCGTCGATTCAATCGTCGTGTCTAGTAAGAGCTTCTCAAACAGTGACGTTCGCATTCGTCGATAAACAAGTAGGTGCCGTTAGTTTTGAATCTAAAAATAGAAAGCGTGTTAATTCACAACAACGCGAGAAGCTATCCCATACCTCATTCATGGGGTGCAAAGGGAAATTAAGTTTTTTAAGTAATGGCTTGTGAGATTTGACCGATTAAAATTTCAATTTGCATGGGCGGTACTACGCCCCATGTCCCAAATATGTTATCATGTAGCCTATGATAGAGGCCATACAGACAGTACCACACTTGCATTGCAATCGGTCCGTTTATTTGGTCGCGCACTTTCCACAATCAACTAACATATGCTCCAAATCTCGACTTCGTACTTATAATGGCTTATGAGATACAGCCATTTACCATTTGCCACGCCTCTTTAGCCCCCTTGTAGTCCGAATTTCAAAAAAGGAACTTGCGTTCCAAATTTCAAGGGTCTAGCTTTAGCCGTTTGGGCTGGGTTGTGATAAGTCAGTCACCCAAGTATTTCATATACATATATATATTAGGGTGTGCCTTATATGGAATTTTTGGGAATTTCGTTAAAGAAAAGGAAGTAGCGTTAGAGTGTGCCAAAAAGAGGTCAAACCAGTTTATCAGACAAAGGTTTCAGGTTTTTGAGGGTTTGTGTGTTATTACAATATAATAAATCTGAGCAAATTCAATTACACATTTTAAAGTTGTCCTTTTGGAAGCTTTGAAAGAATTATAATTTTTTACAAAAATTTATCATTTTGCGCATTTACAAATTACTTTATTTTGAAAAATAGTAATACTGGTACATTTTTATAAGGTTTCCTCGAGTTTTCCTACCCTCCAGCTATCCAGCCAGCCAAAACGACAAACGAAGATTTCTCAATCGTATGAAAAATGTCCTGACATGATTTTGGCCTTAGGATACTTGAGATCTTACACGTCTACCTTAAAGCGTTACACTTTTCCTCGTTATAAATGATATGTAGCCTTATCCCTAAGGATGGAGGTATACAAAGAAAGCATACATACCCATTCCAGCTTGGCTAATGCTTCAATGGCTACGTGAAAACACATACGTTTAATGGTTGAGGGAAACGAGTGAGTAAGCAGTGTTGTGCGTGTGCCACCAAGCGTTTAATGACTTTGACACACACGTTCGTTTTGCCACTTATCAAAGGTGTAGTGTGTTCATGGGTGTAGATTGTTATATGTCAAAAAGTGAGAAATGGGAGGTTTTTATCTAAAACTTCTCTTATTATAATTACAATCAGAATAATCATGGTAACTCCGAAGTGTTTTAATTGACAATTGAATATTTTTGCTTTTTGCGATTTAAATAGGATTTCCATGGAACAATTTGCAAATACATACATTCTTAATACTGTATTTTTCAGATAGATAATTTCAACTGCAGTGGTTGTTGAAGTCATTGGTATAATTATACCCTCATCTTACAGGTATGATGTTATATATCATTTGATACGATCCAAAACTGTAACATATAGATGAAGTCACTTCGGACCATAAGTTTCATTGAACCAAATTTGATTTATGACTATTTAAGTCGTCTGATTCATGTCCGTCTGTCTGTCCGGCTGGTACGCACGATAACTTTCGAAAGACGTAACCAATTGTTTTCGGACTTTGCATGTTTTAATAATTTCCCACATTACTTACGGAATTGCATTTGGGCTTCATGGCCACGCCCCTTCTAGTACCTCCAATAAAAATGTACCACTTAAGAAATCGAGTAATAATATCAAAATACCTAACGCAATCTTGGCCATATTTTGTATTTAATAAAAATAAACCTAGATATAGTTTTAGAGGAAAAATTTGAAGTCTAGTCACTACCTCTCTGGTACCCTAAATACAAATTCCATCCTTACTTTCTTACTTAGCTAGCAGTTCTTTGAAATGCTATGAAATTATATACCGCACGTAGAAAAGTTTTATAAGCGCTTCGATCTTTTGCGCTTCTTCTCCTGTTAGTCACACCGTATTCTGCAAGGTTCTCAAGAATCTAGTCTTTCAAACTTTCAGCACCGTCCATCGAGTTCATTGTCGAAGACTAACGCAACTGCTGCACCTTAATCGCCTGACCATGCCAATGTCAGTGAAGAGCTCGTACAGCTCATGCTTCATACGACATCGACACTCTCCGTTAACGACGATGGGCCCATATATTTAATGGAGTATTTTTCTCTCGAAAACTGCCAGAACCGATTTATCCGCTTGTATCATAACCCAGGATTCTGAACCATACATTAAGACACCATACACACTGATAAGGCCCGATCAGGTTGGATAACACTGGATTTAGTCTTTCACATAGCACACTCGACTGGACCTTATATGCGATGGGTGAAAGGCTGATCCCGCGGTTGTTGGAGCACGCACTTGGTTCACTTTTTTCAGCACATAACATAATACGCTTACATTCCAATCATCGGACATGAACTCGTTAAGCCAAGTCGTGCGTAGAAGCTGGTGCATTCTCGTTATCAGCTCCTCGCCACCGGTCTTGTAGAGCTCTGCGGGCTGCTTTGTTGTTTATCAGCCGCGATATTGCTCTTCTTACCTCGGCTTGATTTGGTGGTGAGCAATCTAAGCCGTCGTCGACAATTGGCGTGCTTCTGGAACAATCAGTTGCTGGAAGAGTTCTCTCCATATATGCAGCACACTCTGCGTATCTGTAACCAGTTTTCCATCCTTGTCTTTACAGGAGGTAAAATTTTCGGGCCTCACCTCCATATCTGTATTGCTCTATATCCTCGTTATGCCCTTCCTTCATCTGACTTTTTTTTCGCTTAAATAGTTGTCTCGCCTGTTTTACAGTCTCCTTGTGCCATTCCCTAACATCACGCGTTACAATTGGCTATAGTGTCGCCATATAAGCAGCATACGAGCGCCGTTTTTCATATCCTAGAACGGTTGTTGCGGCGGTTGCCATGGAATGTGCAATATGCTACCACTGTGTATCGGGAACGTCGAAGTGGAGGTGTTGTGTCGTAGCAGTTGGGAGAGCTGGTTGGAGTAGGCAGTGGCTATATCTGGGTTTTGCAGCTTCGCAGTGTCCAGCTTTCTGTGTGTTAGGTTACGTGCATTTTTCGCTCTGCTAAATCTTGTGCGCACCTAGGCTGCAACCAGGTAATAATCCGAGCCAATATTAGCACTACGGATAACACACACGTCCATGACACTAGATGCATGCCTGCCATCAATTACCACATGATCAATTTGATTTTTGGTGTCTTGGTCGGGGGATAGCCAAGTTGCCTTGTGGATATCTTTGTGCTGGAATGTGGTTTCACATGTTCCTTTCCGCTGCAAAGCTAACCAACCTAAACCCGTTGTCTGACGTGTCGGTATGCAAGATGAATTTACCGATCGATGGACTAAGAACATCTTCCCTTCCTATTTGTGCATTAAAGTCTCCCAGAAAAATTTTAAAATCGTGGCCAGGGCAGCGGTGGTATGTTTCCTTCAGGCGCTCGTAAAATGCATCTTTAATCGCATCGTCTTTACCTTCCGTCATGAGGGCATGAGCACAAATCAGCGTGATGTAGAACGATTTCGCCTTGATGCGAATTGTGCCTATTCGATCACTGACAGAATTGAACCGCGATACAAGATGTCTGAGTCTCTCGCCAACAACAAATCGACATCCAAATTCGTGCTTTTCAGCATGGCAGCTGTAATTGATGTCGCAATTTTTACTTCGCAAGCACTCTTGTTCTGTCCATATCATCTTCTGAATGGCGGTGATGTAAGCCTTATATTTTTTAAGGACTTTTGGCAGTCAGATAGTGGTACCTTCTCTGTAAAGAGTCCGGACATTCCTGGTGTATATTCTTAAATCATGGTCATTATTAAGTTTGCCGGAGTCCTCAACATTTGGGGGGTGCCGTTTGTTACTTTTTCTTTTTCGTATTTTCATAGCCAGTAAAAGACATGAAGGCGAATGGCTAGCCCAACTATCAGGGTTCCTCGCTCACTATCTGCCTCTGTTCGTGATAAAAATATCACGAACAACCTTGTTTAGGTGCCACCACGAAGGCTTGAGATTCACTTTACATCCCCAACGGCATCCACAAAGTTTCATCCCGCTCACTTTATAATTCGTGTAATAGTATAACTACGCCCAAAAGTAATCTTACCCAAACTTTGTATTTAGTAATGATTTATCTGTCTTCTGTGTTAGATAAATTTGTCAAAAGCAAAGGGGTGCATTGCTCATAAAGTTAATTTCGACATATTCCCCTTCAAAGTGTTAAATTCTAGTACAAATGAAGGTATTACTTGAACTGTTTTTCGGCTAAATATCACCACTGGTAATGAAAATTGATCTCATCTCATGCTGGAAGACAAGCAACACAACACAAGGCACTTGTCTCAAATTTGGCTATTTGTCATTTGCGCTCCTTTGCTTCTGACCATCTCTTTTATTAGTCAGTCCAGCTGACTGAAATTTCTGTGCTGGTTTTATATTTATTGATTGAAAACTAAAATGTCATCGTTTAATTAAAGTTTACTCCGAGATTTTGTATTAGGGTAGTTGATGTTTATATACCTAAATGTTTGTAGTATATGCTTACATTATCAAATTGATTTTTTTTTGTTGTTTTCATGCCAACATCCACATAATTCATTGTCACCTCAAAAGAATTTGATAATTAAACAAAACATTGCCCAAAGATATAATCTCATCATAGCCTTGGGCTTTGGTTCTTTCCAAAGTTTACACGTTTCTTTTTATTTATGTATCCACATATTCACATTATTGCGTGCTAATTCTCATATCCAATAAGTCTTTGTCAAGCTATAGGATTAGTTAGTAGAGCTTACGACATGGACATGCAACCTGATTTGTGATATTTGGTCAATGTTAATGAGCTCATGGTCTGACGTTAATAGCTGATGTTAAGTCATAGCTATTTATTTAGTAGTCAATTATGATTTGTTGTTTTTTATACTTATGTAAAAGTTATTGTGTACTCTGCTAATTAGATGGATTTATAGAACAAATGCTTATGATGTTTCATCTATTGTAGATATGATGAAACAGAAAACTGTTGGATTTTGTTGTGTTTCGTCTTTAAAAGAATTCCAATGCATCTGAAATACACACCCGGTACTTTTGTGTAAAATATTTGTCGGTGGTCATATGGAACCACTGATAAAAAGGATTGCATTACAAATTTGGTGGTGTCATTGCACATTGCATCCGTACGGGAAATGGGGTATCCGAGATTTGTGAAAAAGGGACATGTCACCAAACTGGTTCTAAACTGCTAAAGATGTATCAATTTTACAGATGTATAGTATTTCTATGGCGTTGTATCTTTTCAACGGCGGTTCAATAGATAGTCGGTGTCATGTACCTCGAGGTTTTTCCTATAGAACTGACGCAGGAAATGTTTTAGGGAATGGTCCCAAGGTCACAGGACAAGTTCTGTGTAATTTTGTTTTCCCGAATATGGTTATTTATGGCTGCAACTACATATTTAAAACTTTGAACCCCAAAAATCAGGGAGTTTGTATGAGAGGTGGACGTTACTTTTCGCCTCTGGAACCCTTTTTTGGCAATAATTTTTCACTGAAATGTTAAATACTGATATTGAATTGTTGAAATGAATTGAGAAAATTATTATGATTTATTTAGTCCCCCAAAAAAATGGAGTTTTGTATGAGAGGGTGTGTGTAGTAACTTAACCCCCGTTTAGAAGATAGAAGCTTGTATACTTAATTTCAGATCGACAGTTCTTAAATTAAAGTTATAATCGCAGGGATACACAGACGGAGATCCCCAAAAAGGGGGGAAGTTTGTATGGTCGGTGGAAGTAGTTTTTGTCCGATTTTACACAATTCAGAATATAACCTCTGCTTACAAGATATAATAGGGGAACAGACAGATGGACAACCCCAAAAAGGGGACAGACAGATAGTCACCCCAGATAAGAGGGTGCACGTATGGGAGATGGTAGTTGTTTTCGTCAGATTTAGCTCATCTCAGAACTTAACGTCTGCTTAATGGATAGAAGCTAGCATAGTAAATTTCAGCAGTATAGCTCTTAAACTACTCGCAGGGTCAAACCCCAAAAAGGGCATTTTGTAAGGGAGTTGGAAGTAGTTTTTGTACGACCTTGCTCATCTTAGAACTCAAACTCCGTTTGGAGAATAGATATACTACGGATGTAATCGTAGGGATAAACCCTAAAAAGGGGTAGTTTGTATGGGAGGCGGATGTAGTTTTTGACCGATCTTGCCCAACTTAGATCTTAACCTCCGCTTGGAGAATATAAGCTTGCGTTCCTATTACTATTCGATATCTCTTAAACAACGGCTGTAATCGCGGGGATGAAGGCAGACAGACGGACGGGCTGACGGTCACCTTTGAATCGTCTCACATTTCGATGTTGTTCTTTATACCCTCAGCCTACGGGTAGGAGGGTATATATCATTTGATACGACCCAAAAGTGTAACACATAGAAGGAGACACTTTAGACCCTATGTTTCTTTGAGCCAAATTCGAATCAAAATTTCGATTTGAGCCAAATTTCAAAATTCGATTTTAAAGTTTTGGAGAAAAAACAGGAAGTATAGCCACGCCCATCCCATACCACTCGGCCCACTTTAGAAATCGAGTAATAATTTCAATATACTAGAAAATTGTATGTTTTACTGAGGTTGAGGGTATATGTAATCGGGTTTCCCGACTAAAACTTTCTTACTGGTATATACATATGTATTGCCATAACTACCGAGCCTCCTTATGGACGTTACAAATGGGAGAACAAAATTATATACACTTCACTCCGTTTGTGCGCGAGTAGAAGTATATAAAAATACATCAATCTCTTATGAGCTTTCATGTACATAACTTACAAGTAAACGTTAATTCAAACATTTAGCGTTAAATACTTCTTTGTAGTTATATACAAAATTTAATGTCACCTTCCTCCAGACAGCTTAAATTTCTTAATACTTGAGCTTTGTGCATTAAATTTGTATCTAAATGAAAAAATGTTTCCCATTATGGGTTTCCCAACAAAACCACATTAATCCATTACTTAACCATTCACTGCCATGCATAAGTGTGTATAGCCCCCATTAAAAGCTTCTATATGTTAACGATAATTTCTTCTTTAGTTTAATCTTGTGCTTGTCAGAATATTCTATAAAGGCCAACAGCAAATAAAACGCTACTAAATACTACTTCATATATCCTTATGCGCACAGTGGAGGCAGTAGCTACTGTTCTAACGTGAGTCAGCTGATAAAAACAAGATTTTGATAGAATTAAAATTCTTAGTATCCCACAGCGCCATATAAATATCGATTCAATTGCGTATCATATACAGTTTTCATCAGTGCCATTAACCAGTGGGAATTCATTCATTCATAATCCTTAAAATTGCTACGTCCTTGTGTGACACATTCGACATCCTTGATGATGATGATGGCAACATTGCCTATATTGGATATACCAACGGCAGGTTCTAGTCAAATTCATAGAGGATGATAAAATTGTTTTTTTGCAATTGGTAACACACAGTGTACATCGGTATTATATCCAAGATGGGAAGAAAACTAGAAAGTGGTGTTAGAAAGCTCAGATTATGTCTAGAAGTACATTTTATCATCGTGACACCAATAACGATATACGAATTTTTTTAACAGGTACTCTCCGCCAAAGATAATTTAACCGTCTGGTATTACACAGTACAACACATGATCTAGGGACTCAATGCTAAGAACTGCACGTGAAAATAGCCCTAAAAAGACGAGGTTCTGCATCATTCGTTTTGTCAAGTTACATGCCATAATAATTTAATATCGATTTAAAGTAAGTAAGTAAGTATTGTATAGGGGAATTTGACACGTTTCTGTTGTTTTGTTATATGGTGGCGTGTTATTATCATAAGTAATATTCCACGTAAATCATACGCCACGGAATATAACAGTTTTTTTTTGTAACTGCTACAAAATAAACGCAGTTCAAAATCATTTGATGAATGGAAAAGTGAAACTGTTGCTTATGTAGGGAGACGTTATATGAACAGATTAAAGGAATTGTAATTCTTAATGTTTTTTTTAAATTTGTTTCAGCTAAATCGAATTTTGTCAAACAAAAGAACCTAAAACGTGACAAATTCCCCTATACGATAGTTACAAACTTCAAATCGATATTAAATTATTAGGGCATGTAACTGCAAAGGGAAATTAAGTAACTTGACAAAACGAACGATGCAGAACTTCCTCTTTTTGGGGCTTCCTTCACGTGCAGTTCTCAGAATTGAGTACCGCATCAATGAGTTGAAAAATGTTGTACTGTGTTAGGTTTAGGTATCCAAAATCTTATAAGCAACATTGATTCTGATTCAGTTAATGAAACATTTTTTTTTTTTGCCAAAACAAATTGAGTGTATTAGACAATTACTAACTTATCTCCTATAATGCGTGTAGATGGTCTTTTTAATCAATTTTCACCAATAACTTCGATTGCTGCTGATATTGATGTCTTCCCTGACCCAAGTACTGTACACTATATATGCAGCGAGTTTGCATATGCATACTCACTACAGATGTTATGTACAACGTATGAGTAATAATAATTTTAGGTGGATTTTATATTAATCATTCGTACATAGTTCCAATACTGTGGATTGATATGGTTTAGTTACACAATCCAACAGCCAATCTGGGGAAATAAGAAATTCCAAATATGGGTGAAGATACTAGGTTAGTATAGTAAAACCTCCCAAGGGTTTGGCGTTCTCTACAATTCTGCTGAAGAATGAGAAATGAGAAAACATTAATTGTTCTTGAGTTATAGGCGAAGAACTAAGCAAACAAACATCCATATAAGCAAAAAATATAAAAGGTCATAAAAAAAGTTTGGCCTGGGAACGCCAACCCCTTTGAGGGATTTACTATACTGATCTAGTACCTTCACCCTGACTTGGTATTTCTAACCCCTAAAAATGCTATTGTACATTGTTATTAAACCATATACCCACCATATTGGTACGACGTGCGTATGATTAATATAAAATCCGCATACAATTAATATTACTAATACGTTGTGCATACAAATGTAGCGAGTACGATATGCAATTTTGCCATCATTATTGACTGATGATCTTCTCATTGATAAGACAGCCTATATATGGCCAGAAATTTGGAGCTGATGGGAAAAATTTATGAAAAAGGCAATTAATGAACATTTTCTGAAGATTTCATTCTGTTATATTCTAATTGTTTTTCTTCTCGAGAGAAATTTCTTAGACAATTTTTTTTTACTCAAATCTAGTACCCATTGGACGAAAAATTTTGTGCCAATATGAAAACTATATTGCAAACATTTGTAAACTTCATACAAATACATATATACATACATTACAACACTAAACTTTAGTCGAAAATATCTATTTCGTCACATAAGCTCAACTTGGCCTTAAAATAGTACCATAATTTCACCATTTTCCATATCTGACATTAGTCACTCCTATACAAAACGTTAATTTTACGCTACCAGTTAAGGGAAACGGAACGTGAACATTTTGTGCGACAAAAGGCAACGACAACAACAACACCTACAAAACCTAACAACTCTAAAGGTTACTTTAGTTAGGCGTTTGCTGTCTATGTTCTTAAACAGTGTCCTTACAAAAGGTTCTTTCTTTTGAAATATTACCCAACTAACCCGGCCTCTATACTTGGCTATATATGACTTCGTGTACGCTGGGGGGTGGAGGGGCTAGTGAGTACATTAATTCGCTGGTATGAAACGTGTAGTTCAGCTCTGAAGGGATTTGTGTGCGTTTTTCTAATAAATGCCTTTATATCCAGACCCATAAAAACAGCATTCTAAGCAAAAAGGGATAAACGTCACATACCAAATGGATAATGGCTGGCAAGAAAAAAAAACAAGAACTAAATATTTTTAGAGATTTTTCAACGATTTTCAAGGGTCTAAAGGCCGTATAGAAAATCCATTAATATTTAGCCTTAAGTTAAATTTATGTCTAAAATATTTTGGGGCATTGATCACCAATCGTATGAAGGAAAATGTAATTTAAAAAAATCTCTTTTTTTTATCGGGCATAGTAATAAACACACTGTAAGAAATGTTGCAGTTTGAAGTGAAAGGAAAACGTGTTTTCCAACGTAAGAGGCTGAAATGTTGTTTGGTTGTGCCGCAGTAAATCTTTCGTACTCCATGGTTAAGAGGATATGGCAGGCAGAAATAAACTAATTTGGAATAGGGGTAAAATACTTGTGTCGGTTAAGACTTAACTCGTCATCAAATGTCCCCAATTTAGTTATGTTGTGGTGATATTTGTTTACTTTTGTACGTTTTCGGGGTTTATTTATGTTTCCGTATATGAAAATATAGAGATATTTAGCAAGTTGAAAGTGGAAGCTGCCGTAAATTCCATCATCGCGAGTCCAAAATGCGATATCAAGTAGTGTTTATGCATTGTTTTATCCCCGAAATGGGTAGTAGTTTTTTTCGATCATACCCATGTTAGAACAAAATCTCTGGTTAGAGGATATAAGTTTGTATACACAATATGAGCTTCATAGTTCTTAAACTGCGGCTCTATTCGGACAACTCCGAAAAGGAAGAGTTTTTGTCCGGTGTTTGCATAGGTGAGTTGTTTTTTTCCGAAATTACTCAATTCAGAACATAACCCCTGCGTAGAGAATAGAAGCTTGTATACTAAATTTTAGTTCTATAGCTCTTACACTACTGCTGTAATCGCGGAGACAAACAGACTGTCAACCCCGAAAAGGGGGGTAACTATGCCACAGTTATCTAAGGAAGATTAATTTTATAACCACGACTAATCTTAATCTTAATTATTCTTATAGCTACAACGATGAAGTCTAGTTTGGATTCAATGCTAGGTACTTGTATTGTTGGTTGTACTTATTACACTATGAAACAATCTCTTCAAATCAAGCGCCACTATGAAGATTCGTTAGTATATCCAAAATGATGCCTAAAGGATTTTTTCCCTAAAGTACCCGTTTTCGAAATATCGCTCTTGTCCTTTTTGTTAACGTCGAGTGGATATTTGTGTGAGACAATATTTCAGAGACGGTTGCTAATTTCATAATACTGTCCTAGTAGAAAATTCGTGCTACTATTGCAAAACGAAAAAAAAATTTTTTGTCGAATTTACTGGCCAAATTTTTTTGCCAACATTTTTTTAAGTTTGACTACAAGGATTTTTCGTTGGCCGCTCCTGCAACGCATATCGAGTTAATAGCCAAAGACTATTCGAGCTGAGGTATGTTCATCCATTCGTACAACGTGTCGAACCTAGCTCATTCACGTGCATAACTACGTCGATGTCGTATTCAGCTCGCATTTTTTGGTAGTCTTGAAGCACCTTGTCGGACCGCAATACAAAACTTGATGGAAAAATTCGAGCTGTTGGGACAAGTTAGTGATGTGAAGAATTAAACCCGTGCACGTCGCTCAAGAACAACTGAGAATATTGCTGCTGTAGCCCAAAATGTTTAAGAAAACTAAGGTTTGTCCATTCCTCGTCGTTCTTTGAAATCGGGCATTCCACAAACGTCATTACACCGTATTTTGGGTCTTAAAACTTATAAAGTTCAGTTAACCCAAGAACTCAAGCCGGCCTATCCTCAACAACGTCGTGTCTTTGCTGATTGGGTCCTTGAAAAGCATGAAAATTATCTGGAATTCCATCGAAAAATCATTTCATCTGGGGCTCGGTAAATCCAAGAGTTATTGTTGAGAAGCCTCTCCATCCTCAACGTGTGACTGTTTGGTGCGGTTTATGGTCCGGCGGGGTCATTGGGCCTTACTTTTTCGAAAATGAGTTTGGATCAACAGTTACGGTGAATCGAATGGGCTATCGAAAGATGATTAATGATTTTTTATGGTCGGAGGTGGATGGTATTGATCTAGACAACGTTAACTTAACTTATTATGAAATAAACATCCGATCATTTATCTCACAAATTTAATTTTTCTTTGAATACCAAAATAACACATCTTATTGGAAAACCCTTTATAGTGTTCGGACAATTGAATCTATATCACTGTCATACGCCAGCTGTATATGACTTTTATGTAAAGATGGTACCAGTCGTTGTTACTGCAGCCTTCCGAATGAGCATCTCCATTATAATGTTAAAGAGATCGCAAGAGAGACTACCATCCTGTCTAAAGCCTCGCTTGGTAGGAAATGGCTCTGTCAGGGTTTTACGTATTTTCAATGAAGACTTCGTGACGGTCAGTGTCACACCGCAAAGTCGTATCAGCTTCGCTGGTATACCAATCTCAGTCATAACATCTAATAGTTACTATCGCATCAGACTGTCGATTGCAACTTTGAATTTGATAAGCAGATGGTATGTGTCGGTCAGCATTACTTGGGTCTTTTCAAGGACTCGTTGTAGTGTAAATATCTGGTCGGTCATGTATTTCCCAAATTAAAAGCCACACTGTTAAGGTCCATCCCTCAGGACTTTGTATGCGATGGGTAATAGGCTGAACACGCGCTACTTGGTACACAAACCTAGATGGCCTGTGCTTAAGGCACAGGACATAGAACACTCGGATTCCAATGATCGTGTAAGCATTCCTTTAGCCAAATATAAGCTTATGCATACATTTTACCAGTTCAACGCCGCTGGCCATCGGCTCCCGCAGCTTTATTGTTATTAAGGCGTGGAAATGTCCTGCTGATATCGATTTGGCTTGTGGACAATCTACTCCGTCGTCTATGATTGGCGTGATTTCGTCATTTCGCATTCGAGAATGAGCAGATTACGAAAGTGTTCCTTCCATATTTGCAACACAGTCTGCGTGTCCGTGAACATATTCCCATCTCCCCTATAATTTTCAATATCCTGGCTCTCTCTTTTCCGCCATAGACGCTTCATCGCTTGAGGAGGTTTTTCATTTCCCTACTCTTCTCCTACTCTTCTCTACCGGTCTCTCGCAGCACGCGTTAGCTTGGGTTTTCATAACACAGTGCGGTCGTAGAATTTGCAGTATGCTGCCATTATGTGTCGGGAACATTAGAATTAATGGCATGACTTCTCAGAGTATACAAGTATGGACCAATAATGCCATTAGGTACCATTGCAATGCATTGGATAGATGTCCCGTTGCAATGCTCGTGGAATACTTGATCTGTCGGACGTCTTAGGCAGCAGAGAGTTTCTAATTTTTTTCAGTACAGTAAGAAAAGAAAAGCTCAAATTACAAAGTCCGGCACATCCACAAAGCTCAAAAGTACTAAAAAAATATTCAAGAATACAGTTTAATTCTAAAAGATGTGCAAAGCTAATTCCCTACCCTTCTCAAGGACCTGCGAGTTGTTTCCGGACTTAGGGAGGCCAAAGAAGGGCTCATTAGGTACAAAATGAGAAAAAATCAAGAAAAAAATAGAAAAATTAAATATCTTATACAATAGAAAAATTCAAAAATATCTTATACAATACTTAATTTTTCTATTTTTTCTTTAATTTTCTATAGAAAAAATGAAATATCTTATACAATATTTCATTTTTCTATTTTTTCTTTAATTTTCAATTTACATTTTTGAATTTTTCTATATTTTTCTTGCGAGAAAAAATTGAGAAAATTAAAAAAAACCATTAAAAATTCCAATAATATTGAAGAATTTTTTTTTTTAATTTTTTTTTGGCATTTTTTCCCAAGTAGCCCAAAAAAGAGCTCATTGAAAAAAGAATTAAAAAAAGAAAATTAAAATTTAAAAATATCAAGAAAAAAATTAAAAACTTCAGGAAAAAATAGTCAAATTTGATAAAAAAAAATTTAATAAAATTTCAAGGAAAAGTGAAGAAAGAAAAATTTAAAAAATCACACGTTTATTAAAAAATTTTTTTTTTAAAGTTTAGTTAAAATAGTTTGTCCCGTAGTTATTGCGCCGCAGGTAAAATATTATTAAAAAAAAATAGCGCGTTTTTTTTATTTTTTTTTTTTTTTGGTATTTCCCTGAAATTGGGGACTTGAAACTCACACCGTTGGATTCGTCTCGCATTCACCGAAGAGAATGGCATATTTTTTTTTTATTCGGCTCCCGCCCCATATTCTGCCCTTCAGCCGAAATTTTTCTATGAAACAAAGAATTTTAGTCTTTGGAGCCATTTCAAAGATACCATCTTTATTTCAACAAGGCATTGATTTGTGTGTGTGTGTGCTTAAATTTGTTGCCACTGTTTCTTGTATTGTTATCTTATAGTTATTAGAGTTTGCAAAATGGATGTTTTCTCGTTTTTTATATTTTCTTTAGTTTACAATGAATCCACCATCCTCTACACCGCAAGATGAAGCAACAACAACATCAACAACTATCGCTAACCATATGAGTCATATACCCAAACATGTGGTATTTTTCAAAATTTGACCCTACTGGACAATTGTCGGGACATCAGAATTCGTTTCTTATTTGTACTCTAGAATACGATTTTCCTTGTCACTTGGCTAATTTTGAAAACGACCCTCCTACCCATAGAGTGAGCGTATAAATAGGGAAAAATTTGTATCATTTTTCTTCTAACAATGTGTGTTTAGCAGCAAGTTCTAAATAGTGAAAATATAATACTTTTTATAACATTGGCTGTTTTATACTTTTGAAGAGAGAAAACCTTTATAGAAATATCTGTACACTACAAAAAATATGACAACACATTGAAAGTTTTTCAACCTGACTAAAAATTCCCTACTGTTTTTTTTTCCATTTCTCATTCACTACGATACGATAGCTACTTTAACTATTCAATTTAAAGTCATATGACATAGATATTTTACCGTATGCTAAATTTATTATACGTTAATTTTGTTTTTGCCCCCAAAAAGACACATTCATATATATTATGCGCATTACTTACCTCCCACACACTTACACATTTAGATGTACACAGGTATTGTCTGTAAAAAGAAAAAGAATGACAGAAAAGATTACTATTACACGCAACATAAACTTGAAATAATATCTGATAAAACTATAGGATTTATTGAAAATTAGTTTTGTTTCAATTCAACTTTTTTGTTTTTACTGTAACACAAGTTTTATTTAAGTATATTCTGGGTTATCATATACAAAATTATGTAAATTACCACATCCACTACGCCATTGAGATAAAGAGATTGATATTTAATATTCAATTCACACAATTGCAAAAAAAGATGCTGCATTATGCTTCGGAAATTCTCTGAGCGTATTTGCATACGTTTTGCTCGTTTATTCAAATGCTTTGTGCGGTCTTATCTCTCTTTATTAGAAAGTTCAAAGAGTGTCATTGTGCGTACATGAATGAGATTAGAAATAACATGTAAATTAATATTAAACTACGCCATTAGAGCGCTTTCACATAAAACTCTTATCGGCTATAGAAACATTTCCAAATTTATCAAAGCTGTTACAATACATTTAAATCATGGTAAATTACATCATTTACAGCGTTAACATTCTTCTCCATTTAACGCAAGCAAAAAAGGCTTAAACACAGATATGGATTGGCAGGGTACTGGAGCAGGGACACCTTATTCGTATTCAGGTCGGTTCGTTTTAATCCAAACACTACATAAAACTAAACACTTGAAATTTGACATTCATTCTAGCGAACATCCAAACGAATATTCATCCCTTGTCCTTAGCCCACGTGTCGTCACCCTCTGGAGGAGCAGCATTAAAATGTTGCAAAACTCAACCTTCCCTCACAAAACGCCATCAACATAAATCTTGTGGAAAAATGTCCTAAGTATGTTAAAGTGTCATTTTGTAGCACGTATTTGTGGTGTGTGTGTGTGTGTGTGGCAAGCAAGAACTTTGTGTGTGTGTGTCTGTTGCCGATGTTTTTATTGTAATCATCACTGGGTACAGTGTTTTTGAAAATTCATGTTCGGGGAATAATCAGTGTCAACAACAAAGGTCGTTGTTATGCCAGGACGGACACTGCAATTGTGATAAGAAGTTTAGTAAAAATTTGTGATTTGTAGCGGCCGCCCTTGGCTTACATGTGAGAGAGATGTGAATGCCACCATTGGCAGTGGTATTTGGGTAGAAAAAAAAACCCAACATAATAAAGGTTACATAGAGGAACAATATTTATTGTGGGCCTATGTTGCCTATGATACCAGAGGCTATGGACAAAAGTAAATCATTGTAAGCAAATATTCATCAGATAGTTATGAGCGTATCTGTTATATGTTAGATGCATATTACTATGGCATAGGTACTATAACAAAACAATTGTAATAATTAACAAAATTAAATTAAATTAAAAAAATCGTGAGAGTCAAGATGATGATTGCATTGACTACAAAGTACAACACATGATTTTGGGACCCAATTCTAAGAACTGCACGTGAAAGTAGCCCCAAGAGAAGTAGTTCTGCATCATTCGTTTTGTCAAGTTACATGCCATAATAATTTAATATCGATTTGAAGTTAGTAAGTATCGTATAGGGGAATTTGTCACGTTTTAGGCTGTTTTGTTATATGGTGGCGTATGATATTCATAAGTAATCTATAAATATAAAAGGCTTGGGTGAATGACTGATCACTCCCCCAGCCCAAACGGCTAAAGCTAGAACCGTGCAATTTGGAATGTAGGTTCCTTTTATGACGTAGGCGCGCACTAAGACGGGATTTTTAGAAATTCGGACTACAAGGGGATAAAGTAGGCGTGGTACCGCCCCATATACCTCGAATGTTGAATTGGCTGTATCTTTTAAACCATTATAACTACAAAGTCGAGATTTGGTACGCATTTAGGACGTATAAGAAAAAATACTTTGTTTGTGGACAGAGGGCGATTGCAATTATATTTTCTTTGTGTGATAATGTCTGTAGCGCCTCTATCATAGGCTACATGAAAATATAATTAGACAAAGGGGCGTGGCACCGCCCACACAAATCAAAATTTGTAAATGATACACGGGGATTAGGTCTCGCTTGGAAATGGGCGGTTTCACGCCCCTTTTAATAAAATCGTTATCTCGGCGAAATAAATGGACCGATTGCAATAAAATTTTCACTGTATTATACTATCCGCAGGGCCTCTGTCATAGGCTACATAAAAACATCATTAGACAAACCAAAATTTCAGTAGTTTATATTTTACGATCTATACAAGGTATGAAGATAAGATTTCCTTCATAAGTAAATGGTACATGGGGGATTATGTCTCGCTGGGAAATGGGCGGTGCCACATCCCTTTCGGAAATATTGTAATGACTGTCATATTAATAGGACGTTTGTAATAACATTTTCATAATCTATATACTTAAAATTGCGCTTTGGCTGTAGATAGGATAATGAAATTTGGAGTGGTTGTTCCCCTTTACGAGTAAAAGTCCGTTAAGAATGGATTTTGCAATTCATAGTTTTATACCAATCGACCAATCGGATAAAGCTGGCACTACCGCCGTGATCAAACGGCTGAAGCTATAATCGTATATGGGCTTGCTCCCTATGGAATTAGAACGACGCACATAGACTTTTCGAAATTCTTACCTTCTAGGGGTAAAAAAGGCCGAAAAAGGTTAAAACTGGTACTAAACGTCTAAAGATATAGTGTCAAAAATTTAAGTCAATATTTTTGTTTTGCGTTGTGAAGAAATTTTTCGAAATGAGTTCTTTAGTTGTAAAAATCCCGGTAATAGGATAAAACTGGTACTAGCGCACTGATCAAACGGCTAAATCTATAATCGTATATGGGCATGTTTCCTATAAAATTAGAGGGGGTACCAGTCCATTTTAGTTGTGCGATACGAATGTATCTTTTGAAATTCTTACTTTTAGGGATAAAAAGGGACAATCACTCAGACCAATGGAATAAAGCTACAATCACAATTTTGGAGTGTTCGTTCGTGTTATGAAGCGTTTGTATTTTACCTGTATTGCTTTAACTCATAAGAAGATTCATTGTATGTACGGGCGAAGCAACGCGAGCAGAGAAAGCTAGTATTACATATAAATCATACGCCACGGAGTACAACAGTTTTATTGTAACTGCTACAAAATAATCTGGGTTCAAAATCATTTGATGAATGGAAAAGTGAAACTGTTGCTTATTTAGGGAAACGTTATACGAACAGATTAGAGGAATAGTAATTCTTAATTTTTTTAAATTTGTTTCAGCTAAATCGAACTAGTGGTTTTCGAGTTATGTCAAACAAAAGAACCTAAAACGTGACAAATTCCCCTATAAGATACTTACTAACTTCTAATCGATATTAAATTATTATGGCATGTAACTTGACAAAATGAATGATGCAGAACTTCTTCTATTTTCATGTACAGTTCTCAGAATTGAGTCCTAAATCAATGAGCTGAAAAATTTTGTACTGAGTAAGTATCAATTTGTTTAGCGTATTGAAACAATACACCAAATTGGCTATCGAGATCGATAAATTTTTATATTCAGACTATTTTTTTTTGGCTTTTGTCTGATAAAACACAATTTGTTATTACCGGCTATTACTGATTGTTATTTCGCATGCTTTTCGAAATCAGATTTCATTTGTTATTCAAATATAGCTGAAACAGCGCATTCGTCTTTACTTTTGTACCACTGTAATTTTTCATGTGTTATTACATTCATTACAAATATGTTTGTATGTCATACTTACTTTAGCTTTTACCACAATGGCGCCCCTAAACATTTGTTGCTGTGTTTGTTTGTTGTTCTGTTTTCTTTTTTTTGTTATCATTTACGATAGCACTCATGTCCTGCTTCGTGTATGTCAAGCATGACAGACACTGCCAGACTCCAAGACTCTCGACACTCATGTAATAGAGTATCATGCATGTGCATGTGCTGTTGTTTTTTTTTGCTTACCTCTTGGCCCTCTTTCATTGCTTCTTATTAAATTTTACTCCATGGCGGAGCTACATATTTCACACAAAGACAATTTCTTTGTCACAATGGAATTCATAATCATTATTTAAATATGGCAACAGAGAAAAAATCTCCAAGTATATGTCCGCTACGGTGCGTGTAAATTTCGATGATGTGTGTGAGAGTGAGTTAAATGTAATATTTTGTCAAGATAACAATGAATGCCATTTTGTATGTGTGTGTGATTTGGGAGTACACAAACGAGTCATTTGAGTGCCTGACATTCATTAAAGACACTTTAATGAGATGTGGCAACATACTTTATGGTCTCACAGACAATGTAACTTTTAAGCAGTTACCCAAATCTATTATCAAGCCATAAAAGTCCTGGCAAGACATCTGAAGTGTGTGCAGTATTTCGCCGCAAAGGGTGTAACGTCATGATTTGGGTATAGTTAAGAATGCTGTAAGGTTTACAAATATTGGTGTGTCATATTATGTATATAACAATATGAATAAAGAAAAGGGTTCTTATTTACAATCAAATCAAATATATTAGGGCTTACTGATGACTGCGTTCAATAGCCATTATTTTATTTTATTTTATTGTTAACGTTGAACATTTCTTTACCTGTCTTCCTAGTGTTGAAATGACTTGTATTGTCATATCGATACACCTAAATGTCCTTTGCATGAAAGGCCTTGGCAAAACATCAATGAAATGTAAGCATTGGCGAAAATCTTATAAGATGCTTATAAAAATTGTAGCCAAGTGAGATTAAAATGTCACCTGTTTCTACCATTTGTCTTATGGTATAATTATAAAGCACTATGTAAATAAGGTTGAGTAACCTAATCGGCATGCTTCCGCCGATGCGTCTTAGGAAGTAGGTAACAGAAGTTACTGAAGCTCAACACAGGCTCTCTTAGTGGCTTTGGCAGCCTCAAGAAACTAGGACCGGGCGCGGTGGCCTAATAAGCCACTCTCCTTAAACAAAATTATTATCAAAACACGATGAAAAGAAAAAACAAGAACACCCCCCCCCCCCCCCACAATGTTGACGACCCCCCAAAAACGATATAAGGACCATGATTTAAGGATATGCACATGGAATGTCCGAACTCTATACAGAGATGGTGCCTCTATCCAACTGGCGGATGTCCTCGACAAATACAAGGCTGACATCACCACCATACAGGAAATGAGATGGATGGGACAGGGATACACACGACGAAAGTATTGTGACTGTGAATTTAGATGTGGTTTTATAGTCGGCAAGAGACTTCGATACCTGGTTCGCGGTTTAACCCTGTAAGTGACCGAATAGCCACTATTTTTACATTGCTCTGATTTGTGTACACGCCCCGACGGAAGACAAAGCCGATGACATTGAAGATGCATTCCATGAGCGCCTGGAGGAGGTATATGACCTTTGCCCTGCACATGACATTAAAATTGTTCTGGGAGATTTTAATGCTAAAATAGGAAGAGCAGTAGGAAAATTCAGTCTACACAACAACACCTCCGATAACGGATTCAGACTGGTAAATTTCGCGTCGACAAGAAACATGGTTGTGAGTGGAACCAGATTCCCGCATAAAGATATCCACAAGGCAACCTGGATATCTCCCGATCAAAATACAAGAAATCAGATTGATCACATGGTTATTGATGGAAGGAATATCTTAAGCGTTATGGACGTGCGTGTGATGCGCGGTGCAAATATTGACTCGGATCACCACTTAGTTGCAGCCAAGGTACGTACACGATTAAGTAGTGCTAAAAATACTTGTAATCAAACGAAAAGGAAGCTAGACATCACAAAGCAGCATACCACTGAGATAGCCAATGCCTACTCCAACCGACTCTCTCAATTACTCCAAACAAATCTGTCTAGTTCTGATGTTCCCGACGTACAGTGGCAGCATATTGCGAATTCTATGACCACTGCCGCAACGACCGTACTGGGTTATGAAATACCACGCTCAGACAAGCCCTGGTACGATGATGAATATCGCGAAATGTCTGAGGAAATGGATGCTGCATACAAGGCAAAGCTGCAGCCAATGGCGACGCGTGCGGTGACAGAGCGTTATAAAGAGAAAAGGAGGGAGATGAAACGCCTGTTCAGACGGAAAAGCGTCTGTGGAAGAAAAGAGAGAGCCAGGATATCAAAAACTACAGGGATAGAGGTTAGGCCCGAAAGTTCTATCAAAGGTAAAAAGAAAAGGTTCTGGAACAAGGATCCCCACCTGTAAGGACAGAGACGGAAATCTGGTCACGGACACTCAGAGTGTGCTGCAAATATGGAGGGAACACTTTCGATCTCTACTCGTTCCCGAAGGCAGAATAAGTGACGAAATCGCACCAATCATCGACGATGGAGTAGACTGTCCACCACCGAGCCAAAACGAGATCAGCACGGCAATTGCGCGGTTTAAAAATAATAAAGCCTCTGGACTGCCGGCAGAGCTTTTAAAGCCGGCGACGATGACCTGGTAACATGCATGCACCAGCTAATAAACACGATTTGGCTCAGGGAGTGCATGCCAGATGATTGGAATCTGAGTGTCCTATGTTCCGTACTTAAGAAAGGCGATCCTAGTGTATGTACCAACAATTTTTTATCACCACACTTGCATTGAAAAAGCATCCGTTGTCTAAGGAATTGACAATTGTGGGAACGTTAAGAAAGAAAACCATATATATCGTTGGTAATGAATGCAGAAGATCAATACAATAACAAAATATAGTAATCTACTACAAAATATAAACTGTACCAAATAAAGAATTTAGTTCTCTTTGGCAAAGAAACGTAACCTGTAGTGGAAAAATCATGTAAATTGTATGAGGGTACTTTGAAGGCGTGTTAAACATGGACGCAGCTAATAATATTAAATTTTTTTCTTTTAAAACATCTATAAACACCTTAATCGCGACGATTTGGAGTTTCATGGCCATATCTTTGTTTTTAAAGAAATGGTAGCAGTTTAAAGTTGAAAAAGGTACCCGGGTACCCGGTTATTGGCCGTAGGGTTAAAGAAATAAATAATTACAATTCACGTTAAAGTGTATCAAATGATACATCAAATTCGGCTTACGATCAGAAAAGTGTTTTTTATTGTTTGATATTTTTGGTCAAATTCAGTGTGTTACGCACTAGGTTGACGCGTTTCGAACTCCATGACAAGTTCATCTTTAGATCCCTTTGTGACGAACTGATGCACAATGGTACATCATCAGCTGCATATATATCTACAATTATGATCGTAAGCCGAATTTGATGTATCATTATGTAAATTTTAATAAATAAAAAAACACGATCGACTAAAACTAACAAACAAACAGTTTAAAATAATTACAATTCCTTTAATCTGTTCCCTACACAAGCAGCAGTTTCACTTTTCCATTCATCGAATGATTTTGAACTGGATTTATTTGGTAGCAGTTACAATAAAACTGTTGTACTCCGTTGCGTATGATTTACGTGGAATATTACTTATGATAATCATACGCAACCATATAGGATTTATGTTATGCTAAAATAAAGTGCCTTATAAAACGTAACAAATTCCCCTATACGGGGAATGCTTACTAACTTCATTCGATATTAAATTATTATGGCATGAAACTTGTCAAAACGAATGATGCTATGTTTTCACGTGCAGTTTTCAGAATTGAGTCCCAAAATCATGTTTTGTACTGTGTATGAGTAGCATAAATATACTTTTTCTGCAAGAACATTGAAATAGAAATTTGACACCGAAAATGTTATTGATTATTTCGGCTAATCTGTTCTGGTCTCTCCCATACAAAATTATCTTTTTTTGGAAAACTAATATATTCCCATAACTTCCAAACGAAAAACTGCAAGATATTTGAATTTGGTCAGTTTGATTAACTTTTTATATTATACAAAACCTCGAAAATCTGAAACATTTTCCACTCCCGTTGTGGTAACTCCCATACAAATGACCAAATTCGTCCTGATGTTCATACATACATATATGTTTGGTAAGTACACTGAATTTAGTTACAGGTAAGCTCATACAAGATGATCATATGCCCAGAGATATTCAATTAAACCCTCTACATTTGTTGAGACATCAGTTAATGTGTGGCTATATGAGAGTAGGGTGAGAGTATTTATCAGTCAATTCACATGACTAAAAAAAGTTATTATTATATTTCAATAAAAATTTCCTATTATGCCATATTCAGGCAAAAATTTATAAGAATATTCTAAATATTTTCTGTAACACTTGTGTGGGAAACCACACATTGCTGCTAATGACAATCTAACCTAATATATATTTGTGTGTCTGCGGCATTCTCTTGTATTTAGGTTTTATGGAAAAATTGCCCATTAAGACGCAATTTCAATTATGCCCATTCTGATGGCGCCAGGATTATGCTTTAGTATTACTAAAAGCCAAATGGAAGTAAATTGTATGTGCATACTTACAAATCTATTTGAACTTTCAACTTCAAAGTCAAAGACGTTGTACAAATGTATAAAAACTGCAGAATGTTGAACTCTGATGCTAGAGTGCAGGAAGGCCAAGTCAATTTAATTTGTTTTTTTTTTTTTGAAGCGGCTCAGGCATCTCATAAATTATCTACTCAAAGACGAAATATACAATCAGCAGAGAAATAAAAATAAAATAATGAAGCACATGCAAATAATTTTTCATCGCATTTAGCATTTTTGCACAGACTTTATTATAATAGCTTTAAATCCTCCCTAAAATATAAAATGGCTTCAATTTATCATTGAACGGAAGTGGAAATGCTGCTGATACTGATGATGCTGCTGCTGCTGCTACTGCTACTCCTCAAGTATGAACAACTTCTGGTTAATTCAATTTCTTCTTTGTGCTCCTTATCTCGATTTGTTAGTGCTTTGTCTGTGCCCTGAATAAGTTTATCTTAAATTCATTTATTTTTGGCGCCACAGCTAGAAAAACGCAAATAAGTAGGAAAACAAAAATATTCAAATGATTGCTGAGTACGTCTGGGAATTTCTTATAACTAGACCACAAATGGAATAAATTCATTTTGAAGATTGTGTAAAGTTTGCATATTTTTGTAGAATGTGTTTAGTGGTATGTATTATTTGCAGGATTCCTTTGGTCAATGAGGAAACACGACCAGTAGTTTAAGTGTTAGCTTAACCACCACCAACAAATTTTAGGTTTTAGTGTTGTAAACATATTTAAAGGAGAAATATGTACTGTTATCTTGTATATTGGTTACACATAAGGATATAAATATGGAAAACGTGCATGTTCGTTGTGTGTATTAGTTTTTCGTGTTTTACTATTTTACGAAATACTATATAACCACTGGTTATTAATCAGTCCAGAAATTTTAGTAAGGTGAACAACGATTGTTGGGAGAGCACGATCGTTGGGGGAGCACAACACTAACAGTATAAAATTCGACAGCGCTGACGCTTCTTGTGCGATCGCATACAAGAACACCATAGCACAGTGGTCGTCCCCATTGGCCAAAAATAAAAAAAAATTAAGTCAAAATTCTGGGTATAACTGTCACAATAGATTTTGCTCTATCAAATTACTCTTATTTTTGCTTTATTCCACCTGGCCTCTTTAAGAATAGCTGCCAAAGGCAGACTTTAAAAATAATCTTGTTTCGCAGCGTGAGTTACTTTCAAGTGAAGGTCCAAAATAAAACGTAAAAACCTCTTTAAAAAAAGATTGCTTAAACAATGGATGAATTAAATATTGTAAAGAAAGGTATTAACTAACTATTTAAAAGAATTAAAAACTTCTCAGCATACTGTGTCTATTTTATTAAATAAATGTATTATAAGTGCCTATTCCAGTACTAACTCGTGTGTAGACTTAAATTTCACTTAGAGTTTTAGATGCGAAGTCGATCGAAGTTGACAACCAAATTTGTTGTAAAATGTTTACCTAAATTTACAGATTATATGAGGTAAATTTCAGCTGCGGAAATTTGCGGATTGTTGAGTTATCTTCAATAGAACAAAGCGGCCTCACCGTTTTCGGCGTAATTTTTTTGATTGTGGTCCTTGAATCCTTTGTCCGACATTGACCAAACTGTAAATTTAGTCATAGATTGATGAAATCAATGGATATGCCGACATTGGTATGCCTACTATGAAATTTAAATTTTCAGGATCTAAGAGAGGTCCTTGAATCCTTTGTTCGACATTGACCAAATTTTAGATTTAGTCATAGATTGATGGAATCAATGAATATGCCAACTTTGGTATTCCTACTATGAAATTTAAATTTTCAGGATCTAAGAGAGGTCCTTGAATCCTTTGTCCGACATTGACCAAATTTTTGCTTTATTCATAGATTGATGAAATCAATGGATATACCGACATTGGTATGCCTACTATGAAATTTAAATTTTCAGGATCTAAGAGAGGTCCTTGAATCGTTTGTCCGACATTGATCAAATTTTAGATTTAGTCATAGATTGATGGAATCAATGAATATGCCAAATTTGGTATTCCTACTATGAAATTTACATTTTCAGGACCTAAGAGAGGTCCTTGAATCCTTTGTCCGACATTGACCAAATTTTTGCTTTATTCATAGATTGATGAAATCAATGGATATGCCAACTTTGGTATTCCTACTATGAAATTTAAATTTTCAGGGTCTAAGAGAGGACCTTGAATCCTTTGTCTGACATTGACCAAATTTTAGATTTAGTCATAGATTGATGGAATCAATGAATATGCCAAATTTGGTATTCCTACTATGAAATTTAAATTTTCAGGATCTAAGAGAGGTTCTTGAATCCTTTGTCCGACATTGACCAAATTTTTGCTTTATTCATAGATTGATGGAATCAATGGATATGACGGCTTTGGTGTGCCTACTATAAAATTAAAATTTTCAGGATCTAAGAGAGGTCCTTGAATCCTTTGTCCGACATTGACCAAATTTTTGCTTTATTTATAGATTGATGGAATCAATGGATATGACGGCTTTGGTATTCCTACTATAAAATTTAAATTTTCAGGATCTAATAGAGGTCCTTGAATCCTTTGTCCGACATTGACCAAATTTTAGATTTAGTCATAGATTAATGGAATTAATGAATATGCCAACTTTGGTATTCCTACTATGAAATTTAAATTTTCAGGATCTAAGAGAGGTCCTTGAATCCTTTGTCCGACATTGACCAAATTTTTGCTTTATTCATAGATTGATGAAATCAATGGATATGCCAACTTTGGTATTCCTACTATAAAATTTAAATTTTCAGGATCTAATAGAGGTCCTTGAATCCTTTGTCCGACATTGACCAAATTTTAGATTTAGTCATAGATTAATGGAATTAATGAATATGCCAACTTTGGTATTCCTACCATGAAATTTAAATTTTCAGGATCTAAGAGAGGTCCTTTATTCATAGATTGATGAAATCAATGGATAAACCGACATTGGTATGCCTACTATGAAATTTAAATTTTCAGGATTTAAGAGAGGTCCTTGAATCCTTTCACAGATTTTAACCAAAGTTTAGAAAGTGGTGTCATTAAAAGAGACTGTGGGATGTGCCAAATAGTATTAACCTATGAAAACTTCTTCTATTTTTGGCCGCTCTTTGTATGAAATGGCAACCACTGTGCATTGGTTTAAACACAAATCTGCGCTACAAACTACAATGGTGCTAACTAATATACATATCTGCAAATTTTAAATACTGGCTGATGTCATGTGTGAGGCAAGTATATGCGTATCCAAAACTTAACATTAACAAACAAATATTTTCTTAATCAATGCCTGAGTTCTTGATTTCTTCGGTATGCCATTAAATTAACGTTCAATACAAATTTAATACTGTTGCAAGGATTTGATGCCAATCGGCACTTACATTTTGGCCCATGGCTACCGTAATGTCAACAAATTGTTTGCTATATTGTGGCACCAATGCCGGACTTATTTATGTCGGATTGCTACGGATAATTCATTACATTTTTGCCCACATTCTCGTTCATACGCATGTACACACACACACACACACGCACATAAACATGTATACATAAATTCAAACATAAAACCAGCGATTCTGTTGTATGTATGCGTGCACATTAAGGTTATTAGCATAAATTCGATATTGGTGGATATTGGTTTGCTGGTTTAATGCATAAGCTTTTTTATGGCACCTCTCGCACACTCGCATAAAATACCAAAAACAAAATTGCCATTGCTGCTGCTGATGCTGCTGGTAGCGGTAGATTGTGGCAATTCTAGGGAATGGGGTCGTTATTTATTTATTTTCCACAATTCACAAGTCATCGATTAATATCTTGATATATGTACGTGCAAACATTCATTCATACATGTGTGTTGGTAAAATTTTTTAAAGCCATTATTTGCACATTAAAGATTCATAGGAGACATAACAAATAAAAAAAGCCTTAGATAGACATTACATACACCCATATTCACTGAAGGTATTTTATTGCGGCGGGTGCATTACATTTATTTCTTTTATTGAAATCCAATATAAAAAAAGATTGGAATTCTTTTTGCCGTTCCACACATGACACATATAATGGCATCATAAACACATTTAACCACAAGAGCCCATTATGTGTTGCCTTTAACTAGATCTGGTTTTCTATGGGAATACTCATTATTCCCTGTGGTAGCTTTAGTAGAATCTAGATATGCGAGGGTATGACTCGGGGTTGTGGGAATGAGTTCGAAAGAATATTTATGTTTGAAATTATATACTTTACTCATACTTTTAATGGTTTTGTAGTATTATTCCTACATTAGGTAATAAACTTAAATCAATGCGTCATTATGCAAGTACATCTAGTGTGTAATGAAGTAGGAGACCGTACATCGTATGCGGTTAGGTCACACTGTATATGAGGGTTGACGGAAGCAAAGTGAGTTGTTCGCAACATATCACTCAATAAGTTTGAAGAGTAACTAATAAAATAACAAGTACAGCAATTTCAGTCAGCTATACTGGCTCATCCCATTTGTGTTTCTCAAAAATTCTGGTGAATATTGCTAAACGCTGAGTTAATGACATTAAACGATTTTTAAGTGGTTAATTACGAATTACACTTATGAAGTCGAAAGCCTACACAAGTCTGGCGAGAACGGTTTAGCAGTAATTCGGGTGTGAGGAATCGAACGCTCAGACAAGCCCTAGTACGATAATGAATGTCGCGAAATGTCTGAGGAAATGGATGCTGCATACAAGGCAAAACTGCATCCAATGGCAACGCGTGCGGTGACGGAGCGTTATAATGTGAAGAGGAGGGAGTTAAAACGCCTGTTCAGGCGGAAAAAGCGTCTGTGAAAGAAAAGAGAGAGCTGGAATATCAAAAACTACAGGGATAAAGGTGAAGCCCGAAAGTTCTACCAAAAGGTTAAAATCAAAGGTTTTGGAACAGTCACGAGCACTTAGAGTGTGCTGCAAATATGGAGGGAACGCTTTCGATCTCTACTCGTTCACGAAGGCAGCATAAGTGACGAAATCACACAAATCATAAATGACGGAGTAGGCTGTCCAACACTGAGCCAAAACGAGATCAGTGCGGCGATCGCAAGGCTTAAAAGAAATAAAGCTGGGGGAGCCGATGAACTGCCGGCAGAGCTTTTTTAACGCCGTCGGCGATGAGCAGGCCACATGCATGTTACAGCTCATAAACACGATTTGGCTCAAGGAATGTATGCCGATGATTGGAAGCAGAGTTCTATGTCATGTGCTTTAAAAAGGCGATCTAAGTGTGTGTACCAACTATCGCGGTATTAGGCTTTACCCATCGCATACAAGGTCCTGCCTAGAGTGTAATTTGAAAGACTAAAGCACATTCTGGCGACCCTCATGGGACCTTATCAGTGTGGCTTTAGACCTGGTAAATCCATGACCGACCAGAAATTCACACTACGGCAAATCCTGGAGAAGATCAAAGAAATGCAGATCGACAACTACCATCTGTTCATCGACTACAAAGCTGCATTCGACAGTCCGATACGACAGAAACTATTAGATGCTACGGCTAAGTTTGGTATCCCCGCGAAGCTAATACGACATTGCGGGATGACACGAAGTCTTCAATGAAAATTGGCAAAAATCTGACTGAGCCATTTTCTACAAAGCGAGGCTTTAGACATGGCGATAGTCTTTCTTGTGATCTCTTTAACATCGTAATGGAGATGATCATGCGAAAGGCTGCAGTAAGCAAGAATGATAGCATCTTTAACGAAAGTCACATGCTTCTCGCTTATGCCGATTGAAAAGATATTATTGGCCGTGGCTTGCAGGAGGTTACTGTGGTCTTTTCGAGCATTGAAACCAGTCGGCGGAAGTGGGTCTGGTGATAAATGGGTACAAAACCAAGTTATTTTTTTCAAAGAACAAAGAGTCCACTCGTCTGGGACACTGCGTGAACGTTGACAACTATAACTTTGAAGTGGTAGACGATTTTGTCTACCTTGGCTCCGCCATAAACAAAAATAATAATGTCAGCCTGGAAATCAAAAGACTAGTATGCGCTAAACAAGCGATTAAATGACAAAGCGCTCTCTCAAAGAACAAAGATGCAATTCTACCAGACTCTGATTCTACCTGTCTGGCTCTACAGCACAAAATCCTGGGTAATGACACAAGCGGAACAATCTATTCTGGGAGTCTTCGAGGAAAAAATACTTGCCAAAATATTAGAGCCCATCATCGTTAACGGCGAGTATCGTCGTCGAATGAACCACGAGCTGTATGAGCTGTACAACAGCATCGACAAAGTTAAGCGCGTTGAAATAGACCGAATGCGCTGGCTTGGACACATTGTACCAATAGATGAAAATGTTCCAGCTCGAAAAGTCTTCGTCAATAAATTCGATGAGCGGCGCAGGAGGGGACGACTAAAACTTTGTTAGGCGGACCAGGTGAAAGAGCTGTTATCTTAACTTGGTGTGACAGTGTTCCGGCGATGCATTTATCATCATGTTAGGAGATAGTAATCCAGGATAGAGATGACTGGGGTCCTTTCAGAAGGTTGTCTTTTTCCACTGATGGCTCAAAAATGGTCATGGGAACAGGATCAGGTGTCTTCAGTAAGGATCTCAATTGCATCCGATAAGATGGCGATTGCAGTGTTGTGCGGAAATACTATTGGCAACGAATCTGGAAATAACCGTCACCGTTTTGAAAGAAAAGCTTATTAAGTCATGACAGGTGCACAGATGCAGAATTGCGATCTAAAACCTGACAGTAATAATGAAACGGAACGACATGACGGATGAATTAACATAGCAAGGCTTATCCACGGAACATAGCAAGGCTTAGCCAATCGGATGAATTAGTGCGACCACTTATGTCTCAATCGTTTAAACCGGCATATCGAACGGTTGGCAAACGTATCCTAGTAACATAGCACCAACCGCGTAATATTACGGCACAAACTGGAACCAATACGAACCAAAGCACTTTTGGGGCTAGATCGAATAGTTGTCAGTCAACTAATGGACATAATCACAGAACACTTGGATGTAACGGACTTTATATCGAACAGGAGGACTATTGTAGACTATGTGACGATAAGGATGTAATTAAAGCTATTGAGAATTTATTCTGCCTGTGACCAGCTATGTATATAAATAGGAGTCCCAATGGAATTGCTATTTATGTAGTCTCAATAAACATGGACATGGAAAACCTAATTTTAAACAATTGAGCATTTTCTCTGCCATTGCCCAGCTATAATTAGAAGAATGATGTAAACTCTAGGGAAGTGGTATTTTTATAGTCTAAATGAACTATAGTCATGCAACATGCAAATTCAAATGAAATTCACTAACTGTTCGAGCTGGCTTACAGGCAGAATCGTGCTGTCAAATAGTGTGTCATGCCTGATTTCACTACTTATATAAAATTGCACGGGATACTGTTCCGGAATAGATATAGAACACTTCTCTCCTTCATTCTAAATTACCTTTTCGGCGCACATAACCTCGCTATACGGCTAAAAGCAAATAGGGGATTCACCGTTTTTCTACGAAGAGTGAGAGACTAACAAAAGCATTCACTCACAAGCGCAGCGAGTGTTGATGCAGTCTCTTGTTTGTGCTGATCGTAAGTAGACGTAGTTTTCTTGCACATTTTTCCGTTCTTGAGTAATAATAAGTAGTATAAGTAGGTATGTATGTAAATATAAGTAGGTATAAAATTTATTACCTCGCTTTACGGCCAACATTTTGGGAACGTATCTAGGCCGTATATAGAGGCATGGGTGTACTGTAAAAGGTCACAGCAATTTGGTCTAAGAGCGCCTAACCCTTTGTGAGTTTTATTTTGCTGACCTAGTACCTCCATCCTGATTGAGAATTTACCCCACCCCCTCGCCAAAAATTGGGCTGTTGCTCTGGGTATTTGGAACATTTATATTTCTTCCATAACTTCCAAACGGACCACTGGAGGATACTTGAAATTCGTCAGTATAATTATACTGATTGCAATCAATATGGACAAAAACTCAGAAAACTGAAACTTTTGGCACATCCCTTCTGGTTTCTCCTATACAAATTATCGAAGTCACCCTTATAGTTCTGTATCCATACATTTTTTGTAAGCACACTGAATTCATTAAAATTTTGCTCAAGGTAAACTTTTATGGAGCGTCGTCTTACGAATAAAAATTTCCTAATATATTTATATTTTCCAAACATTTCTAAAAGAAACTTCTCAAAACAGTAAAACCTAAGGGTGAGGATTTTTATCAGTGACTAGCTGACCCGGCAAACGTTGTTCTGCCATACAACTTCTGATTCGGCGAACTTCGTCTCGCTCCAAGTTAACGCCTTCTTATAAGCTCCAGAGTAATATTAAAACACATATAGTTAAAATTTTAATGTGACTTAATTGAATTTAATCGAAATCAGTGAAGAGCGGTCTGATAAACAATGTTTTTCGATTTGTTTTTCGGCGCTAAAATAAACTGAGAAATTCGAGGTTGATCCCACAAACTTCCAATGATTGGCCTTGCGATTTATTGATTGTCATCGCAAAAGCCAATCGA
The DNA here is from genome assembly GCA_964034835.1 of Muscina levida. Taxonomy (NCBI): domain Eukaryota; kingdom Metazoa; phylum Arthropoda; class Insecta; order Diptera; family Muscidae; genus Muscina; species Muscina levida. The sequence continues at coordinate 54,336,395 of OZ035882.1, forward strand.
ATGGGGAAATGAGGATGGCGAGAAGCGTTTGACGAAAATCTTCCGACAGAAATATTGTAGCCCCCACCAAATCGTTTCGAATCACCTCATAAATCCTTCATCTTTCGGTCAACTGCCTAGAAAGCTCGTTGAAGCGCTATCGTGCATTCATCCCAAATGATGATTTTGCATTCTCGCAACAATTTCGCTGTCGCTGAACTTCTGGATATTGTGCCCAATGGCTTGTCAACTGTGAGAAGATTCACACCCCAACTTCAAAGCGGGGTGTGCAGTTTGACCGCCTTTCAACAAAGTGGCTGCAGATGATGCAACAGCTAACGCAATTTGCGATCGATACGCATAAAAATTATTTGAGCTAACCTTTTTATTCGTTTCTTTTCCTGATGACTTGTAAACAAACCTGTCGTTGTATCTACCATCTTTATTGTGGTGATATTCGCACTCTCCACGGCAGAACATCAACGGGTATTGAAGTGCATCATATGACCGATGAGTTTCCCGACGCTTGAGAACAATATCGTGTGATTCCACATTCTCACCCTGCAGTAGCTGTGAAGCCGTCGGTATTCATATGAACAACTTTAAATGCAGTTATCTCCTAACAAAAACGTTCGATCGCAAAAAGAATACAGTTGGGATTTCATCTTAAAATAGATTGGGATCTCACCTTGAAATGAGTAGCACGCCGTCGATATTCATATGGAATGGTAAGAAGGTGGTTAACATGCATGTGATCAAATCGATACCTTAATTCTAAGCCAAGGTATGTTTAAATTTAAAATTTTACAGAAAACGCCTTTAATGTTTGTAAGTACATCATATAGATTGCACTAATATGTTTAGTTAAAATATCCTAAATCTACTAAATCATGTATTCGAAAACCGAATTGTTGGATAAAGGTATTTTTCGAATAAACCGGAAACCGATTTTCTGAAAAATTCAAGTATTTGAACACTATCATTGTATCCAATGCACAAAATATTGCAACTGTTCGATTATTTCGTGTTTTATTGAAGAAAAAATTGCACAACGTTGATCTAGTTCTATTGCTAAATCACCAACGAAATAGATCTTAATGAACTTATGATCTTCGTTTGGTGGTGGTAACAAAGCGGCAGCTCGATGATGTATTTGCCCTTGAATCTGAATGTGTGGAAGCAATTTCGAGCAAAACGGGAGGAATAGTTTTTAATAATAACACTGACACAAAATCAAACTTTTTCGGAAACACTCGAACGTTGGGCAAGACCTTGCATCAGTTTACACTTTGCTTAAGATATTCCTAGAATATTTAATATCATTGAATATTATGACTTCGTTTCTTTTTTTAAGCAACGAAAAGAAATAAAATGTTTTTGCGACCTATTTTAAAAAAGTGAAAAAAAATTTTTCACTGTTCGTGCGTTTTTTTTTTCACTGTTCCACTGTGTAATGAGACGCCATTACCTTTTAACTCGGATTGTTGCCGGGTTGATCAACAACTTCGGCTCCGAATGACGGGATTTTCCGATTGTAACATCAATGCATTGCAATGCTGGCATACGACAGACTATGAACCGATATCAACGCAGCGAAGATCTTTGTAGGCGATTGTGGAATCGTATTCAAAAGCAGCTCGATTCTAGTCTATATTTACGACTGGTCTTCTTCTAGTAACATTTTGTCGAATTTGAGGTGGTGATTGTGCAGCGCGAAACTGTGCAATATGGGCACGTCTCCCAAAAATTTTTTGGCCCGTTCCTTTTGCGTTTGATTATTACGGACGTTCTGACTAATTATAGCACGTCGCGTACGCCGTCCAAAGTTTGATTGTCTGTTAGGAGGCTTAAGTCTAGTAAATAACTCTCCGTAAAAACAACCATGTCCTTTCGAAAAATCCAAATTTTTCAAGTTTTTCTAAATTTTCCATCAAGAATTTGTCTATTTTCCATTCGGAAAGTCATGTCGGAATAATTATCTAATATTTTTCGCAGTCGAAAAAAAATTAAAAATTTTCGAATTTTTCCGGAATTTTAAAACAAAGCTTTTCTATTTTTCCATTCGAAAAGTCATTCGGAGGATTTTCCCTTCTCCTGGCAATTGCGAACAACTGAACAAATATCAGCAAAATCGGTCCAGCCGTTCTCAATTGATGAATTACTTACTTACTTACTTACTTAAGTGGCCTATTACAACTTACAAACATGGTTCATAAGTTTGAGGCCTGAAGTACTAAAGAATTCCACACGCTTCGGTCTTGCGCGTGTGTTCTCCAGTTAGTCCTACCAGATGGTGGCACGTCGCCTACCACTTGGTCTTTCCAACGGAGTTTGGGTCTCCCTGCTCTGCGCCGTCCTTCAGGTTCGCCTTCAAACACCTTTCTCGCTGGAGCATTTACATCTATCCTGGCAACATGACCCAGCCATCGTAGTCGTTGCATTCTGACTCTTTTAGCTACGTCGATGCCGTGGTAAAGCTCATAAAGCTCATGGTTCATCCGATGGCGAAACTCGCCGTCGACACAGATAGGTCCATAAATTTTTCGGAGTACTTTTCTTTTGAATACTCCCAGGTTTTGTATGTCCGTTGTCGTAAGCACCCATGATTCGGCAGCATACAAAAGAACGGGTAAGATTAGCACCTGGTAAAGCTGTTTCTTAGTATTTCGAGATAAGGTGGTATTACTAAAGTGCTGCCGAAGTCCGTAAAAACATCTAGCACTATTCTCCGCTTAATTTCTTGGCTGACATGATTGATGAATTACTATATTAATTAATTTTGTCGAAAGCATTAAAATCTTTCGATTTTTTTCTGGAATTTCCGAGTTTTCCACCAAGAATTTTTCTATTTTTCCATTTGAAAAGTCATAATTGTTCGAAATTGTTCACATTTACATCGCCCAAAATTACCAAAACATACGATAAGATGCAAAATTTTGTCGAAAAAAATATTTTTTTTTGCATTTTCCATAATTTTCCAACTTAAATTTTCTATTTTTCCATTCGAAAACCGACTAAAATTTAATTTCGATTTACCTCAAATCAGGCGATGAAATGCAAAATTTTGCCGCAAAAATTCACATTTTTCGGTTTTTTTGGAATTTTCCGAGTTTTCCACCGACAATTTATATATTTTTCTATTCGGAAAATCATTTCGGAATAATTATCCGAAATTTTTCGCAAGTTACATCGTTCAAAACACAAAGCAAAATTTCGTCGAAAAATAGTATTACAATTTTTCGAATTTTTCTGGAATTTTCCAACAACATTTTTTTTATTTTTCCATTCGAAAAATCATTCATAACAATTGCACAAAAAATTCCATACAAAAAAGCAATATACGGGCTTTCCAATTTTCCGGCTTTTCCGAAAGATTTTTCCAAAATTTTCTTTCGTAAAAACCTACTCCTGACCGTTCTCGAGTTTTGCGCTTAGCAACACATTCAGCGACTTATTTTTATATTATAGACTAGCTGACCCGGCAAACGTTGTTCTGCCATACAACTTCGTACCCTGCGAACTTTGTCTCGCTCCATAGTTAACGCCTTCAATTTGCGATTTTCATCAAATCAAGTAATATAATATAATGCAAAATTTCGGTGAAAAAATCCAAGTTTTTCGAGCTTTTCCGAGTTTTCCACCAAGAATTTTTCTATTTTTCCATTCGAAAAGTCGTTTCGGAATAATTATCCAAAATACAAAATTTCGTCGAAAAAAAATTTAATTTTTTTTTAATTTTTCCGTAATTTTTTGAATTTTTCAACAAAAATTTTCTATTTTTCGATTCGAAAATCCATTCCGTAAGAATTCCATACAAAAAGGCAGTTTTCGAGTTTCCCTATTTTCCGACTTTTCCGAAGGATTTTTCCCAAATTTTCTTTTACATAAACATTCTTTTGGCAATTACGAACAACTGAAAAAAATATTGAGCAAAATCGGCCCAGCCGTATTCAATTGATGAATGACTATATGAATTACTATTACACCATTTTTATATATATAAAAATTATTTATCCCGTTAAATTTTCCGGAATTTTCCGAGTATTTCGCTAATAATTTTCTATTTTTGCATTCGAAAAGCCATTTCGTAACAATTGCACACAATTTTCCCGGCGTTTCCTAGGGATTTTCCCAAAAATTTTTGGCATAAAAAATTCCTGCCAATTATGAAAAATTGAAAAAAAATTGAGCAAACTGGGACAACGTTCTTTCTTGATAAATTACTATACATTTTTCACACTATATTTCACAATAATCCGAAATTTTTCAGCAACACAACAAATTTTTCGCCTTTACGTAGTTTGAAATCATCAAATCAAGCGATACAATGGAAGATTTCGTCGAAGGCATCCAAATCTTTCGATTTTTTTCTGGAATTTTCCGAGTTTTCCACCAAGAATTTTTCTATTTTTCAATTTCAAAAGTCATAATTGTTCGAAATTGTTCACATTTACGTCGCCAAAAATTACAAAAACATACGATAAGATGCAAAATTTTGTCGAAAAAAAAGAACTTTTTTTTGGTATTTTCCAACTAAAACTTTCTATTTTTCTATTCGAAAACCGACAAAAATTTAATATGCGATTTACCTCAAATCAGGCGATGAAATGCAAAATTTTGCCGAAAAATGCAAATTTATCGATTTTTTTGGAATGTTCCGAGTTTTCCACCGAGAATTTATTTATTTTTCCATTCGGAGTCATTTCGGAATAATTATTCGAAATTTTTCGCAAGTTTCTTCGTTCAAAACTATCAAATCGTACAACAAAAAGCTAAATTTCGTCGAAAAATAGTATTAAAATTTATCGAATTTTTCCGGAATTTTCCGAATTTTCCAACCAAATTTTTTTATTTTTCCATTCGAAAAATTATTTGTAACAATTGCACACAAAATTCCATACAAAAAAGCAAAATTTTCGGTTTTTCCAATTTTCCGGCTTTTCCGGAGGGTTTTCCAAAATTTTCTTTCTTAAAAACCTACTCCTGGCAATTACGAATAACTGAAAAAAAATTGAGCCAAATCGGTCCAACCGTTCTCGAGTTTTGCGCTTAGCAACACATTTAGCGACTTATTTTTATATTATAGATTTCTCCTGACACAATATTCTATGTAGATTTTTTGTTTTTTGTATTAAGAGGTACCAGAAGGAATGTGTCTAATGTTTCGAGTTTCTGAAGATTTGTCTGCTTAACTGAAAAAAAATCATATTTCCTGCAGTTTTATGTATTTAAGTTGTTGGAGAAATAATATATTCCTTAAATTATGTAATTTTGTATGGAAGGTACTATAACTGGAACTCACAACAAATCGTCTTTAGTTTCCATATATTGACTGGTGTGAAGAGCACTTGCCATCTAATAAAATAGTTAAACAATAGCCTTATTTTTATCAAATGGTTATTACGAACAGGAAACAAATTACTTGACAACATGCTTTGTAAGAAATTATTTTGTGTTTACATCAACCTAAACACATCGAACACTTTCATAGTTTACATTATGTAGCCTACATTCAAACATTTTTTCATTTTTTTTTTGCACTGAGCTTCGTTTTACACCACAGTTTCTGATACCGTCGCCACAAAATTATGAGTCTTCTTCGACACAATTGGGCTATCTACTGCCCTAAAGCGTCATTACTTATAATAGCTTTTTTCTCCTTCTATTGCTGTGCTTGCACTTATGAACATTTGGGGAACTGCGAATTGTAAAATTATAAGAAATCTTACGAACGGCTTTAAAAAAGTTTCAATGCAATAAAGACAGAAAAATTGTTTAAAAAAAAACAAACAAAACCACTATTTCAACCCTAACCACCAAACATATAAAAATTTATTGCCACGAATAAGACCATTTTCCCAGTTTTAAACATTTCCCTTACGCTGTAATGCTTTCATGCTTTATTTGAGTGCATTTTTACAGGAAAAGTGCACTAAGTATACCTAGACACGAGTGTGAATGTGTGTATTCGTTAGTATGAAAAACCAAAATGTGTTCGTTCCTGTACACATGTGCACATGTGCATGTGTGTACATCCGATGGGATATAGAAGAAAGTTTAGAGATAATATTTTGTAGGCAACCAATGAATAAAACATTTTCCCGAAGAAACAACAACAGGATGACAGGAAAAACAAAAAACGTTATAGAAAAAAAAAACTTTTCCAACTTTTCGGGGAATATTAAATTTAATGTAACGGCATACAACAGCCACTCCGGCGAATGTATATGTGGCTGCCATATTCGGAAAGTATCCAAAATGCGCCAACAGAGGCACAAATACTCATAAGTGTTATGACACACTTAAACACCAAAATTTGCTGCTGTTGCTGCACGAAAAAGCGTAAACACGAAAGGTTTAAAGCATACTTGCCACTCAGCCATAAATACATTACACAATAACTTGCAACATATCGCCCCCTCCCCCGCTACGTTCACGCCATACAGTGCTGGTGGGTTTTCATCTGTGAAAATTGCCACAGTAGGGGCCAACTTTGAAAGTAACAACTACATACACACAATTACGAATTCATAAATGGACGACAGTAAACTTTATGGATATTTGTTTTCGGTTGCCAGTGGCAAAAAAAAACTGCGCCGTTAAATGAACATTTAGAAATGATAATCACCTATAAAAGCAAATAATATTCATTTATATCGTTTCGAAATAATCTTTTGACCTTTTGTTTTTGAATACCCCAAAGGGGTGAAAACGCATTCAGTGGATTGAGAACGACGCGCCAAATGGCAGCATTTAGCTACAACTGCGACTGGATGTGCTGTAAAAGGTAGGTATGTACATACATACGTATGTAGTAGATACAGAAATACAGAAATGTAGGTAGGTATCTGTGCAAAGTACGCAAGTTGCCATGTACTACAAATATATGTACAACAGCGTGTTCTTTTGTGTGCGTTTTGCATACAATTTTTTTTTAATATTAAGTAAATCGACGCATGAATAGGTTACCTACGACACTGTAGGTCTTAACAGGGCGATAAACTGAATGGTTTAGGTCTACTCATATAATCTCAGTCATTGGAGATGGGATATATATTTACATATTAGAGGATTGTATTACTTGACACATGCTACGTAGCAGCATTTGTTTTTCTTTCGATTTAGACATTGTGTTCTGTCTATCTGACTAGTCTGCATTGTAATACTGCCCTTCCTCAACCTATACCATGAATTTTCATTACTTGAAAAGTCATTCTTGAGGCATTATATAGCCATAGTTATTAGTTACTTGCAGTTTGCGTTATTTTTCCGTTTGACTGGAATATGGTGTTATTGCACAACCGTGTTGGTAATAAAGCCATATTATGTTATTTCCAGATCGAATGGTTTTACTAGACTGACCTAGTACCTTATTTCTGACTTGGAATTGCTCTCCACCCAGATTGGCTGTTGCACTGAGTTATTAAACCATAAATCCACAATATTGCAACGAAATGCGTATGAATAATATAAAATCCGCATAAAATAAATATTACACATACGTTGTCAATACATAAACACATAGCGAGTACCAGATGTACAGTACAATACTTGGGTAAGGGTCTGCATTCAGTATCATCACTAAAGACCAGTATACTACTAATCACTTTGACTGAAAATAAAATATGGTGATATAAAGCCATAAGGCTTTAATTCCTATGGCTTTATTACATTGTACCGTTTTTTGGCTGGTGAAACCATCAGTCCGTATTTTGTTAAGAAGTTGAGTCGGAAGAGCTCAACCGCACTGTGGCAACGAACTCTTATGGAGAGAATAAAACTTAAAGACTTAATTTCTCTTTACACATCGTGAATGAGGTATGGGACAGCTTCTCGCGTTGTTGTGAATTACACGCTTTCTATTTTTAGATTCACAACTAACGGCACCTTTTAGATTATCGACGAATGCGAATGTCACTGATTGAGAAGCTTTTAACTTGACATGCCGTTTGACTCGACACTATTCTGCGAAGTTGCTGTCGACAACATAGAGGGGGCCGGCAACGAAAGAAAAATGTAGATGACTGGAGCCAGGATTTGAACCGAGGATCTCCTGCATGGTAGTCGCGTGTTCTAACCATATTGCCACGGTCGGTCCCAATGGAGAGAATATTTGATGTAGGGTAAATCCACGGAAACTGCTTTACATTCGTTAACCAATCAGATAGTAAGATCCCTGAACTACAAGGAATACGCGCTAGCCGCCTTCATGGACATTGAGAGAACACTCAGGTCAAGATTAGTATGGCATCAACTTCTCTTCTTACTTCTTACTTACTTAGCTGGCACTACTTTGCAATCCTATTGGATTATATACCGCACGTAGAAAAATAATATAAGCGCTTCGATCTTCAGCGCTTCTTCTCCAGTTAGTCACACCAAGTTCTGCAAGATTCTCAGTAACCTGGTCGTTTCAACGCATTTTTGGAGCTTTGGTCGCCCTCTTTTGCGCCGTCCATGGAGTTCATTGTCGAAGACTTTTAGAGCTGCAACAACATGACCTAGCCAACGCAACCGCTTCACATTAATGCGTCTAACCACGTCAATGTCAGTGTACAGCTCATGATTCATTCGACGTTGATATATATTTTACGGAGTATTTTTCTCTTGAATACTGCCAGAACCGATTCATCCGCTTGTGTCATAACCCAGGATTCTGAATCAGACATCGATACAAGTAGAACCAGTATATGGTATAGCTGGATTTTTGTTCATTGAGAGAGGGCTCCGTCATTAAACCGCTTGCCTAGTATGTTGTAGCTCTTCGAGGCTGACATTATTTGTTTTGTTGATGGCGGAGCCTAGGTATAAAAACTTATCTACCACCTCGAAATTACAGTTGTCAACGTTCACGCAGTTTGCCAAACGTGTATATTCTATGTCCGTTAAAACTAGTAACTTCGTTTTGTTCACTATTAGATCCATTTTCCCTGATACCTTCTGTATACTTAAGAAGGCTGCAGTCACATCCAGCAATTTTCGGCCGATAATTTCTACGTTATCTACGTTATGACATTTGTTGAATATTGTGCCACTCGTGATTACTGCAGCATTCCTCATTGTCATCTCCATCACTATGTTGAAAAGTTCACACGATAGGCTTTGTTTCAGGCTTTGTCTAGTATAGAATGGCACCGTAAGGTCCTTGCCTATCTTCACTGAAGACTTCGTGTGAGTCAGCGTCATTCCGTAAAATGTATAGCCATTAAATAGCCATAGAGAAATTTCAGTATCGTGGGATATTAGGAGGCAATATTCATATACTATCTGGTAGTAAAGCTTCTATTCGATCCCTAGAAAATGTGTACAACCACTTCGAGAAATGTTCGGGTCGTCTCTGTAGGAGATCGAGAGATATTCAACGGTTACCCTCGCTTGGATTCCAGGACATGGAGACATATATGGCAAACAAAGAGCCGGTACATTGGCAAGGCCCGCTACCACCATGCATTCGGGCAATGTTTGCTGTCACATTGGTGTTTCTCCCATATGGGGGAAACAGCTAATTGCGAGGAAACTAAACCTCATTAGTAAGGAAGGAGAGAGGTATACCACTTTATGCAGAGGATACGATTTGCGCTGTTTTAGAGTCCATATAAGGAATATGACCGGTGAGCCCAGTTGAATAATACGCTTAGATATTGAAATTTCCCTACAACTATCTTTGTAGCAGCTGCATTGATGAGGATGAAGAGGAGATGTCATCGGACACTTGTGGGCAATACCTATCTATCAGAAGACGATCTTCGGAATATCCATGCCTTCATCAGATTAACAAAATAGCTTGAGAGCGACGTTGACCGAACTGAATAGGAATATTTGGTGTGAAAATGCAAGTGAGCTGTGCATGACACGGTTGTCGAATTAACCTTACCTTTATCTACTTAAAAGTGTATATGACCTGTAGTGGCATAGCCCTTATAATATCTCCTATTAAACCAGTATGAAAATTTCAGTCCGGAAACCCGACTTACATATGCTCTCATCCTCTCATCATAATACATAATTTTTTTTTAGTATATTGATATTATTACTCGATTTCTAAAGTGGGCGGAGTGGTACATTTGTATATGAGGTAGCAGAAGGGGCGTGGCTATACTTCCAGTTTTTTTTCCAAGAGTTTATCCTTCCATGGCTTGACTTCCACATTTTTTCTCCAAAACTTTACCCTGCTGTAGCTTTACTAAATACAGAATTTGGGCGCTATCGCGTTGGGTGTATTGATATAATTACTCGATTTTAAAGAAGGGCGGAGCGGTAGATTTGTAGTGGAGGTAACAGAGGGGCATGGCTAGACATCCAGTTTTTTCTATCACTTTATCCTGATTTTGCTTTACTAAATACATAATTTTAACGCGTTTAAGGTGTATTGATATTATTAATCCATCTCTAAAGTGGGCAGAATGGTACATTTGTGTGGGAGGCACTAGAAGAGGTTTAGCTAGACTTCCACGTTATCCTGTTTATTATAACTCGATTTCTAATGTGGGCGGAATGATATATTTTTATGGAAGGTACCAGAAGGGGCATAGCCATGTAGCTCATTTGCAATATGAAATAGTAGTATGAATAGTTTTGGGAAAATGTAACTCGTAGTTGTGTTTTTCCAAAAGTTATCGTGCGAACCAGGCGGACAGCCAGACAGACGGACATGGCTCAAAAAACCCCGATATAAATTTTCGCACAAACCATGAGCCTGTGTTATGTCGACTGTGACCATATGGTAACAACTTTAAAACAAGTGAATAAAATGACCCAAGTACAAAATAATTCATGCAATACGTTTTTATGATATTTCATATTCTTCTCAAATAACAAAAACTAAAAGTCTTTAATATATCAGTCTTTAAGCAGCCAAAAAATATTCTTGATATGGAGTGTTTTTTTATATCCCTCCATATTGCTGTTTTACGCACATGTGAAAAACACATATTTTCAATGATCCCCCCCGCTGGCCACTGACGTCTGATCGCAAAGCGGTAAATCAAGAATGAAAGATCAAAGCATGCTTTGATGAAATCAACAAAAGAAAATTCTTGACATTTATTTTTATGTTTATTTTATTTCGTGCAATATCTAACTCTGTCGACGTTACCATATGGTAAAATTCGCCACTAATGGGTTAGCTCAGTTTAATATTGTATATAATACTATTGTAACGCATTGTTATGCCGTTTACTATTCGTCTAAATTCTGCCATACAATTTTACACCGGGCACCTAGTCTCTATCCATGCCACTTGAGTGCACTCCATCCAAAACTCTAGTCAGAATATTTAATTAAATAACGCCAGATGTCCAATGTTGCTTGTACCACTCGGTTGTTATGAGTATTTGTTTAATTATTATTTTAGAGTCTGCAGTTTCCAATTAGCATTGTGAAACATTTAAATGTAAATGCTGCTATGTTTTTTTAACATTTTGTTATTTTTGTTGTTGCTGCATTAATTATTATGAGTATTTGAAAAGTGTGTGTAACTACTGAGCAACAAACACATCGACACATCCACGGACAAACGTTAACTTTGCTAACGAATAGTTAATGCGTCGCAATAAAAACCCATATAATTTTTCATACAAACGAAGTACGCGTATGCAAGTTTATTTATTTTAACTTTTGGCGGATTATGAACAAGTTATTAAATAATAGGTCTGGATGCGAACACAACGCGCGCGCACTGATAAAACTATGTGGTACACTTTAGAGCTAAAGTTACTGCTTACATGAATTTTATATTTCATTTAATATATAAATATGCTTTACTTATTTGTGGAACGTGTATGCAAGTTACAACTTGTGTAGAGTTTCGAATGAATAAATATTCGTGTAACAATTTTTGGAATAAACTCTTTAGTGGATGTTTATTGCTGTGGGGAGCAGCGACGTTGTATGCGGCTTAATATAGCATAGCGGACATGGGTCCCAACAAATATAACGGACATAACACCCAAACTAATTTTGCGACTAAAAGTAATGAAAAAGTTTGATGCAGTTGATGAAGTGGGGGTGGGCGTGCCCCCCACGGCATTCGTCTCGCGCTGCAGAGAGACAGATTAAGTACGCAACGAGACTAATCGGACATAATCCCCAATGAAATTTTTTTGGTGTTTATGTCCGTGGGATTTATGTCACGGCACCGTCTCAAGCGTTATGGACGTATGTGCGATGCGCGGTGCAAATATTGACTCGGGTCACCACCTAGTTGCAGCCAAGGTACGCACGCGATTTAGAAGTTTTAATAACATTTGTAACCAAACGCAAAGGAAGCTAGACATCACAAACATGCATACCACCGAGATAGCCAATGCCTACTGTGAGCAACTCTCAGCATTACTAACAAACAAATTACAAACTCCCCCTCCTAGTTGTGGTGTTCCTGACACACAGTGGCAGCATATTGCGAATTCTATAACCAATGCCGCAAAGAACGTACTGGGTTACGAAGAACCACGGTATGATGAGAATTATCGCGAAATATCTAAAGAAAAGGATGCTACATACAGGGCAAAACTGCAGCCAATGACAACACGTGCGGTGACGGAGCGATGTAATGAGAAGAGGAGAGCGATGAAACGCCTGTTCAGACGGAAAAGGCGTCTTTGGAAGAAAACAGTGAGCCAGTATATCAAAAATAACAGAGGTAGTGGTGGTCCGAATGTTTTTACCTAAAGAGTTTTGAACAGGGATTTCCAACTTTAAGGACAGAGATAAAAATCTTGTCACTGACACTCAGAGTGTGCTGCAAATATGGAGAGAACACTTTAGTACTCAGCTAGTTCCCGAAGTTAACATAAGAGACGACATTACGCTTAACATCGACGACGGAATAGAGATTGTCTACACCGAGCCAAAACGAGATCAGCACGGCAATTGCACGGCTTTGAAACAATAAAGCTACGGGAGCCAATGGACTACCGGCAGAGAGTTTTAAGACCGGCCGCGATGAGCTGACAACGTGCATGCAGCAGCTCATTAACGCGATTTGGATAAATAATTGCATGTCCGATTATTGGAATCTGAGTGTTATATGTCCAGGAGTAGCCTTTTACCCATCGCATACAAGGTCCTGTCTATGGAAGAGAAGAGAAGAGAAGAGAGAGAGAGTGAGGATATCGAAATGTACAGGGATAGAAGTGAAGTCCGGCAGTTCTAGAAAAAGATAAAGAGTAGCCTAGGAGTAGCCTTTTACCCATCGCATACAAGGTCCTGTCTATGGAAGAGAAGAGAGAGAGAGTGAGGATATCAAAATGTACAGGGATATAAGTGAAGTCCGGCAGTTCTAGAAAAAGATAAACAGTAGCCTAGGAGTGGCTTTTAACCCATCGCATACAATGTCCTGTCTATGGAAGTGAAGAGAGAGAGTTAGGATATTGAAAAGAACAGTATAGAGATGAGATAGAGGTGAAGTCTGACAGTTCTAGAAAAAGGTAAAGAGTAGCCTAGGGGTAGCATTTTACCCATTGCATACAATGTCCTGTCTATGCAAGAGAAGAGAGAGAGTGAGGATATTGAAAAGTATAGAGATAAGGGTGAAGTCTGACAGTTCTAGCAAAAGGTAAAGAATAGCCTATTAGTAGCATTTTACCCCTTGCATACAATGTCCTGTCTATGGAAGAGAAGAGAGAGAGTGAGGATATCGAAAAGTATAGTATAGAGAGGAGATAGAGGTGAAGTCTGACAGTTCTAGAAAAAGGTAAAGAGAAGCCAAGGAGTAGCATTTTACCCATTGCATATAATGTCTTGTCTATGGAAGAGAAGAGAGAAAGTGAGGATATCGAAAAGAGTGATAGAGGTGAAGTCCGACAGTTCTAGAAAAAGGTAAAGAATAGCCTAGGAGTAGCATTTTACCCAATGCATACAATGTCCTGTCTATGGAAGAGAAGAGAGAGAGTGAGGATATCGAAAAGTAGAGATATATGGGTGAAGTCCGACAGTTCTAGCAGAAGGTCAAGCATACAAAGTTTCGAACAGGGATTCATACTTAAAAGGACACTGATTGAAAACAGAACACGGACACACATAGTGTATAGCAAATATGTTGGGTACAATTCGAACTGTCGAAATCCCGCCAATCATCGACGACGGAGTAGATGGTCTACCAAAAATGATATAAGCAAGGCTATTGTAAATAAAGCTGCGAGAGACGATGGATTGCCGGCAGAGCTTTTTAACCCGCGATGCCAGCGATAACCTGGCAACGTACATCCACCAGCTCATAAATCGAATTTAGCTAAAGAAATGCATGCCCGATGATTGAAACCTGAGATTTCTATGTCCTGTGCTTAAGAAAGGCGATGCAAATGTGTGTACCAACTAGCTCGGAATCAGCCTTTTACCCATCGAATGCACGGTCCTGTCCATTGTGTTATGTGAAAGACTTAAGCCCATTCTATCAAACCTGACAGGATCTGATAAATATGGTCTTAGACTTGGTAAATCCTCGACCGACCAGATATTCACACTATAATAAATCCTGGAGAGAACCCAAATGTCGAATCTGCATTCGTCAGTCCCATATGACAGAAACAATTTGTTGCTGATGTTGAGTTTGGTATCGCGAAGTTGATACGACTTTGCATGATGACACTGACCGACACGAAGTCTTCACTGAAAATAACTAAATATCTGACAGGTCCATTTTCTACCAAGCGAGGCTTTAGGCAAGGCGTTTATCTGTCATGCGAACTTTTTAACATTTTAATGGAGATAATCATGCGGTAGGCTGCAGCTATAACGACTGGTACCATCTATAATAAAAGTCACATGCTGCTCGAGTAAGCCGTTGATATATATATATCATTATCCCAGTATGTAACTGCGGCCTTTATAAGCATTGAGAAGTAGTCGGCAAAAGTAGGTCTGGTGGAAGGTGATGAAAAAACAAAATTATTTGTTTCAACTCACGAAGAGTCGACTCCACTACTTGACAACTATAATGATTTTGATTTTGTCTACCTTAACTCCGCCGTTAACAAAAAAATAATGGCAGATTGGAAATAAAGTAATTGGTTGGTCGCAAACCTCTGCTAGTATTCGCTCAAAAAGCTATTTAATGACAAAGCCCTCTCTTGACCAACAAAGATTCAACTCAACTAGACACTGATCTTTTGTGTCTTGCTGTAGAGCGCAGAATCCGGGGCTATGACACAGGCGGTTCAATTTATTCTGGTAGTTGTCGAAAAAAAAATACTTCGCAATCTATTTGGACCCCTCATCGTTAATATTGAGTACCGTTGTCGAATCAACCACGAGCTGTATGAGCTGTACAATGACATCGACGTAGTCAAGCTCATTAAATGAGCCGAATGCGCTGGCTCCAGCTTGAAAATTCTATATAAGCTGCGCAATATGGGCGAATAAAACTTCGTTGTATGGACCAGGTGAAAGTGCTGTTATTTTAACTTGGTGTGAACAACTATCTATGTATCGCAAAAGAACGAAGCGCTTAGAATTCTTTTCTACGTGCATTTACTAATGGAGGAATTTCTCTTAGGGATGCCAAATAATAATAAGAAGTAGGTAATTTTGTATGTCAGGTTCCTAAAGTGCTGGGGATATAACTTAAACTTTAACTTAATTTCCCTTTGCACTCCATGGATGAGGTATGGGATAGCTTCTCGCGTTGTTGTGAATTAACACGCTTTCTATTTTTAGATTCACAACTAACGGCACCTACTTGTTTATCGACGAATGCGAACGTCTCTGTTTGAGAAGCTCTTACTAGGCACGCCGATTGACTCGACACTTATACTGCGAAGTTGCTGTCAACAACATTCGAGGGGAGCCGACAATGAAAGAACAATTTTTGTTTTTTTTTTAAAAATGACTGGAGCCATGTTTGAACCTGCGATCTCCCGCATGGTAGTCGCGTGTTCCAACCACTATGCCTCGGCCGGTCCGCTATTTAACGATAATACGCCTAGTAACGAACCCACAATATGGTTGTGTCAAATGTGATTTTGATCTTAAGAAACTTGGCGTCCACCTCGTTCTTCTTCAACGTGTTACAATTATTCTCGTATCAAATGGTGTATACCTTCAGTGATGTATACCCAGGGTTAGATGTCTCTTATGTTTGACATCTAGTATCGTCTTGTCGACCTGGCCAGTTGGTGGGCTCTATCCCACTAAAATCGAATACAATACCGCCGTTAAGACCCGAATTTTTTTCTGTTATGCACTAAGATATTCCGATTGTATATATTTTATTCAGGACTACCATACTGACTTATAAGTACAAGCTCAAGGCTTTTAGACCATGGGATTTGGCATCCGTTTTCAACACTTGCAACAATTTATATATAGAAGCGATTAAATCGCCATATTCTAGTCCTATTTGCTACAATAACAATTACAAAAATTTCTCTTTACATCCCATGAATGAGGTATGGCATAGCTTTTCGCGTTGTTGTGAATTAACACGCTTTTTATTTTTAGATTCACAACTAACGGCACCTACTTGTTTATCGACGAATGCGAACATCACTGTTCACGAAGATATTACTAGACATGTCTATTAACTCGAAACTATACTGCGAAGTTGGTGTCGTCAACATCAACAACCCACTTACTATACCACTGGTTTTACACATTGCTATAACACTTTCTCATTACTTCCCCATCCGGCTGGCATCACCACTACCTTATCCTCCCGCAGAATCATCTTTGGAGTCCTTAAGCGGAGTTTAATATCGATTTGAAGTTAGTTAGTATCGTATAGGGGCATTTGGCACGTTTAAGGGTCTTTTGTTATATTTTATATACGATGGCGTATGATTATCATAAGTAATATACCTCGTATATTAAATTATTATGGCATGTAACTTGACAAAACGAATGATGCAGAACTTTTTCTTTTTATGGCTACTTTCACGTGCAGTTCTCAGAATTAAGTCCCAAATCAATGAGCTGAAAAATGTTGTGCTGTGTAATTTAAGAGCCTGACTGCTGTGATTTGTCTCTTAATTATTTTTACTGTACTGTGCATTAGTACTTCCTCTGCCCCCGTGCTTATTGCCATTAATGTCATTATTATTAATTATATGTAATTGTTTTTAACATGAAAGGCGGCACTAACAACAAGTCAATGAAAAATTTAATTAACAAACCTCAAATAAATGAAATATAACAGAATATATAATTATCTTCGAGCCACAAATCATTACTGTTTACATAAAAAAGTTTTTAGTAAAAAAGTTGCTATCAACTATATATTGCTTTATAGTGAGATGGTCTACAAACTCTGTACAGCGATGGCACAATGGGGAATAATTTCATTGCAATAGAATATGTTCAGTTTAATCAGCTTACATTGCACAGCATATACATTTTTATACAGTAACGGCAGAATAACACAGTACAACACATGATTTCGGGACTCAATTCTGAGAACTGCAAGTGGAAGTAGTCCCAAAAGAAGAAGTTCTCCATCATTCGTTTTGTCAAGTTACCATAATAATTTAATATCGACTTGAAGTTAGTAAGTATTATATAGCGGAATTTGTCACGTTTTAGGGTCTTTTGTTTGATGGCTTTTAAAAAAAATTCTTTATTAAGTTAATCAAAAATGGCATTTCCTTGTAGAATAAAATTTAGCCGACTCTGACTGCTATTGCTTTGGAAACCATTCAAATGACTCACAACTGCCACCAATGCTTTTTCCACATTACAATTGTGTATGATACACTGAAATAGCGAACACCAGCCCACTGTGTCATTGACTGGAAATTAATTAAAAAACATTTTATTTATTCATCAAAATATAATGAATGTACTGTTGTTCAATTGCATGTGAAAACATCAACTAGTTTTGTAGTAACTTTTTTATAATTGCCAATGCTAGATAAAGTGAATCTATGCAAATTGAATTTGCCATAAAAAAATTTAATAAATAACCACTAGAGGTTTACCGTAAAAATTTACAAAATTGACATTTGCTCCCTGAAAAAAGGTTTCTGACACAGTTGTGCTACGACAGACGTAACAGATGAGAAACGATAAAAAATAAATAGTGCACAGCCGTTTCCGTTTAATGTGTCAAACATATTTTTTTATCTTCTTTGAAAGATGACCCTCTGCCCTTATGATTGACAGCCTGTGGAAGTTAAATGTCAATGTATAAAAGTGCGTAATTTACAATGAAATAGAGAGAGCGAATAATAAATACTGAATGTATTATTATCATTCATATTTTATTGATATTTACATTTATATTTTATTAAAAAAGAAAATACACTCCAACAATAGCGAATGTAATATCTATAATACACCTCCATTGCGGTAGAGCTGCAGAAGAACACGCATCACCTGTTCTTAGTACTGTGTCAGTATTATAGTCTTTGCACTTTTTCAACCATCGCATAACTTCATATTTTGTTGACGTTATTGGACAACATACTACACTCCCGACACTCCATTTTCTCTTCTGCCCCATTGGTTTGCCGGAGCATAGTAATATCAGTCCCTAAAAGTATGTAAAACGTTTTTTGGCTCTTCACTAAATTAATTTTTTTGACAAATGCAGTTATCATAGAAGCTCACAGAAAGCAGTTGTCAAGGTACAGTTGAATGCGTACTTATACGTATTAATTAATTTTTTACCAAATACAATAATCATACGCCCCAATACACATATCGCTCGTTTTGTGCAAGACCGTCATAACTCAATAAACGTGATTTTTGAGTTAATGATGTAGAATTGTTCATTTCATCATACTCCATGTTGTGTATGTAAATTCATGTTAATATCTTTAATACACTCCGCATGAGAACTATTTGAATTCCTCTATTTCGTTCATGTTGGGTGTAAATTAAAAACTTTAAACGCTTTTATTTCGGAATCGATATTTTTGAGTTATGACGGTCTTGCACAAAACGAGCGATATGTTCTCTTACAAATATATATAAAGTGATATGAAATTTCAGACAGAATAATAAATATTACACAGAGAATGTTTAAAATTTTTTTTAGTTATAACTTATTTAAGCAATAATGCCAGCTTACTCTTATCTACATTGGTATTTGTATACTGTTATTGCAATTTCAGAAAAACTTACGGAAAATTTTTAAAGTTCGAATTAAGAACATATTCATATTATTATTCACATTTATTTTAAAGTTATGATCTTTTATTTGTTATAATCTCTCTTTTTTGTAAATACTTCACATCTGTTTTAAAACTTACCGTTCGTATGACTTATATGTTTATAAGTATACAATTCTGACGATTTCAAATGTAGCGTTTAGATCCTGTACCAGAAGACTGAAATAGAAAAACCAAGAAAACAATAGTATTTATAGAATGTTTGTAGTATATCAGGTAAAGATTCTTTTATAAAATAGACGTATAATATCGTTAGTTTAATTTAGTAGATACGATAAATTACAACAATAGAATCTATATTGTATATAAAAGGCTTGTGTGACTGACTTGTCACTTCTCAGCCCATACGGCTAGAGCTAGAACCCTAAAATTTGGCATGACGTAGCACAGTTGGGCCATTAAAGTTTATTCGTTGGAAAAATCATAACTATTGAACCAAATGAGATAATCAAGAAATTTAAAAGGTGATAGATAATTGATCAACCTATTAAATGACTGTTAAGGGTTCTACGTAGAGTTTACAAACATTCGACTTTTTCAAAAAACTGGTTTCGGTTTTATTAGAAACTAGCTGATCGGGCAGACTTCGTCCTGCCTAAAGAAGTATTGACTGAAATTTAACTTTTTTTGGTTGGAATAAATCTTCGGGTTGTGTTAGTTTCTTTTGATATTCGCATCGAAATTTAACAAAAATTTTGAGGTATATTAAAACATAATATAATTTTAATGACAGAAATTTATTGTAATGCTTTTGATAATAGAGTATGTATGGAAGAACCAAAGAAGTGTACATATTTTAATCAGTGGGCCATTCTACACGTGAACATGCAACATAAAGGTGTTCATGCGAAAAATTTGGATTTTTCAAATTTGAATAGACTGTCCCTCAGATTTATTGAATGTCATTGCAAATTTTAACCGAACTGGAAACTGTAGTCATTTAAATCTAACGGCAATTCCGTGGGTATCATTGTTGTACATAGTAGCATGAACTGGGTAAATTAATGTAAGAATGATAACTCAATCATGTATTGCTTCTTAAATCCTATAATACGCGATCAAGGGGTTTGAACGATTTTTTGTGTGTCATTATTTGACATGTTTGCAACATTTTTTAACTTGATAACTCATGTGCGGTTCTCAGAAAATTTTTTTCTCTATTCTGCAACATCCAAAACAGCTGCACAATACAGGAGGATGCAATAGCCAACGCGATCAAACATTTTGCAAAATCAACTATATCAAAACCCATGGGTGCAATAAGGAAATAAAAACCTCCACACTCATTCGTAACTGCTAATATTACACTGTTGTATGACGTTTGTCGATCTAAATGTAATAGAATGCAGATTTGAGAAATGTTTAAATTCGTGAGTATTTGATTTTTTCTGCCGTAGATTTCAGTCACATACGCCACTGTTCTCAAAAAATTGCATACCAAATATCAAGACGAATAGTGCTACAGTTCTTCAGCTATTGCTTTTTGGAAAACATAATTTGGCAGGGCTACCCCTTATGCTTGATCAAGAATATTGGTGTTTATTCCACATACTACTTCAAATCACCCTTTTTCTTTAAAATACGTATATTAATGTTAATTGAATCCACAACAAATTCCATTACCATTCGCAAAATTACGTCCTACGGACGGAGCTATGCGCAATGATCTAGGCCATCAGATATTGCATTTTTACAAATTAGGTCCTATGAGTAGGGCCATTCCTACTAATCTAGTACTTCAGATACCGCACTTTAACAAATTAGCTCATTTGAAAATTCAAATATTGACAAATTTAACATTGACATACTATTTAAATTTTCACAATTTAAAACATTTGAACATTTTTTGTATGGGAAAATCGAAAATCGACTCAATAAATGGACCACATGATTCAAATGCAATGTTTAAGTAACCTATAACGATCCTCGAAAGATTGTCTTTCTATTGATGCCGGTTTGTTGCACATCGGTTGGGTAGTTTTGTAGTCTATAGTGGACATACGTAGAAACAAATGTTCACTTTTATATATATAGATTTACATTATTTCAAAAACTCGATTTTCGAATACTTAATTAAGAAAAAATCGGGTAAACCGGTTTCTTTCGGTTTTTGTTTAAGTAATAAAAATAATAAATAAATATGAAAAAGAAATGTTGAAAATAACGTAGTGTTAAATTTATCTCACAAAAGAACTCTGTTAGCCATTCATTAAATTATTTATGCACTTCTATCTTCCACACATCTGCCCGACGTCTCCTTATATATTCGTTAATTTTTTTCACGAACTTTATTATTGAATAAGTTTTAGCTGATGGTTTCTCTATGTTTTCAGGCATCCTTCCTTTTAAAGCTTATTTTAAGTACATCACACATCTGAGTGAATTTTATGAGGAAGCTTAAAGTAGATTTTATGTTGTGATAATATATTTTTAATGGGTACTCAAAAAAGAACAAGTCAAACTGCCTAAAATCACATTCTAATATAAGCCAATTACACTGTAACACAAGATTGTGGTTCTTGTCTGGGGGCGGAAAAATTCCTTTACGGAATGAAACCCTTTGTTGAAGATTTTATATTCCGGGAGGACAGATCAGACATATGTCGAACTTTTTTATGGCCCTGTAAAATTTTCAGGTTTACCAAAATAGAGTTTAAAATTGGTTCTAAAACACTATGATTCTTATCGTTTAGTGCATGGCCTGTAACAACAACAGCAATTTTGATCCAATACATATTATTATTAAGAAAATGAAAGTACTTCCTGGCGCACTAGAAGTACATTCTGGTAAGGTACTTTTTGACACAAATAATAACTTTGATACAATAAAAGCCATTTCTGGTACAATAAACGTTCTATATTGCACCATAAGTACTTTGGTTTGCAATAAATTATACTTTTTTTGTACAATAGAAGTACTTTATGGAACCAAAAATGGTAGTTTTATACAGCTGATGATGTACCAACAGGCACTAATTTGTCACAAAGGGATCTGATGATGAACTCGTGACGGTGTTCGGAACGCGTCATCCTTGTCCGTGTTTCTGAATTGGCCGTTAACCCAAACAATAAAAACATTCTGAAACCGATAGCCAATTTGGTGTATTGTTTCAATACATTAAACAAATTGAAATAAATTTATGAACTTTTTAGTACAATATAAGTACTTTTTGGTACAATATATGTACATTTTGGTACAATATATGTACTCTTTGGTACAATAAATTGTATTTTTTTGTACAATAAAATGCTCTTTACGATACAAGAGAAGTACATTTTGGTATAATAGATAAGCTTTGCGGTACAATAAAAGTACTAATTTGTACAAGAAAATTCTGTAATACCATACTTGTGTATGTCACGGCTCATTTAGATACACTTTCATTTCATTTTGAGATAAAGTAACTATTTCTAGCCGAACTTAAAAAATGTTTCCCCTTGAAATTTGTTGGAACACTTCCTAACGCTGCAAAGTTAAAAAGTATTAGCAAGTATGTATTCTTTTGTGAGCTCCGACCGAGTTTAGTTTCCTACCTACAATTCCTGATCGCATGGGTATGGAATCGCTGCGGTGGAGCCACGTAATGGTTGTGGATAAGCAAAAATTTACACTCGAGAAAAAATATTTTGTTGCAAAGAAACAATTACAGAACAGCTTTTACTGATAAGTAACAAGTTCCACTTTCGGTTGCACAATATATTATTTTTGTTTGAAATTGTCCCAAAACCAACATGTTCTCATGGAACCTGTTATGAAATGAATTGCTACATTACTGAATAAGATATGCTGTTTTTTGAAATTTCATTGATTTTCAATTGGGTGCTAGTTCGAAATATATTTTAACTCAGATTTTTAAGTTTTTCTTAATAAATACCCTCTAAAAAATACTTATTTCGAATACGAATATTAATTTTCTGTTCTACGGAATCTGTGGTGCAACATGTTGTACATAATCGGTTATATAGAACCAGAAACAGAATAGAAAGTCGATTAAAAAGGAAACGATTCTAGTATCAATACCATTCGCAACAAGTTCTGAAACATTTTCCTGGGTATATGAGACTCGCGTTTCTCATTGTTCATCAAAGTATCGCTTTAAGTTGGTGTGGGGGTCCATTCTCAACGCATTGTGGGATGGGTAGCTCTGAACCTAAGACAAGTGTAGACCGGGCAAATTCAAGATCACTTTGAAACAAACAATTTTTTCCTCCTCTTCCCCTCAAAATACTGCCAACATCGTTTTTTATCGCCGCCTTTTTGTTTGTAGTTTAATTATAACATACAAGATATCGTTGAATAGGTCTCGACGAGAACTATATGTCCTATAGATGTCGCTGACGTATGGCATCATTTTCTAATGAAGGTCTTATATACTGCAGTTTCTACCCCTAAAATTTAAATATATTTTTTGTAGCCCTTTATTATTTATTCAAATACAAAAAAGTTACGTATGACAAGATATAATTATTACCGCAAATGATTGCATACTTTTTAGCGCTGTCGAGTATTTATTATTTGGAATTTTTTTTGCGACCCGGTCTAGTGCTAGTGACAACTAGACAAAAAATTAGATAGGTGTGCAATTGCATTCCTTGACACTATCTCTGCCTACTAGTATGAGATGAGACTAATCGTTATTACCAGTCGTGATATCTAAGCGGAAAAACATACATAAATTCGCACTTAAATTTTAAATAACGTTTTGCCACTTGCATCCCTTTCCTTCTGACCCCCTCAATTGTGCTTGTTTCTTGAATACTCTTCCTCCCAAATCGATGTTAACTCATTTAGCTTTATGTTTAAGTTACTGTTCCCTAGTGAAACCGTATGGTTTGGCACCTAGCAGAAAGTGGTTAATGAGGTCTGACGGTGAATGTAAGTTGACAAAACGAATATTGCAGAACTTCTCCTTTTTGGAGCTACTTTCACGTGCAGTTCTCAGATTTGAGTCCCAAATCAATGAACTGAAAAATGTTGTACTGAGATATGAAATATGCTTACAAAAATAATATTTTTTTTAAATATGCTCATAAAACCAAATATGCTCAAAATATGACTTTATGGGTAAAATATGCAAGAATATGCTCTTACAAATAGATGTCAAAACACTTGTTAGAGTATCAAACATATAAATACCTTACCTATTCGTTAATATCTCGTTTGAAAAAAATAAGAATTTGCATTTTTTCGGTTGCCCTGTTAATAACAATTAGAAATCGGTTAATTTCAATAACTTAAGACTTAAATCGTATCATACATAGGTTGAGCGGTTGAAATATGTGATTACAAGTTTGTGTAGTTAAATTTGAGGTTAAAATCTAAATATTGATAGTTGGCTATAAGAAGTGAATGATGTGATGTTAGTGTAGTTGCATTATTCGTTGCTGCTCTAGCATTCCTCCTGTCTCTGTGTGAAAAACCTAGATACAGTTTAAAAACGTACGGATAAAGAGCAAAAGCAAAACGAAAATTCTGAAAAAAAACATAAGGGTCTGTTATATTTAACTTGTTTTTATATCTTTTGGCCAACAAAGCAACAACAGGCCAATATTGTTGTCAAGGCCTTACTTGAATGGAGACATACTTTTGGATATCACCGAATGCCCGCAATAAGTTCTCAGTACAAATTTGTACAACAAGCTGTAAAATTTGTCATTGACACAAAATAAAAGAAAGCACAAATTGTAGCCTAACAAAAATTTGTATTCCATGAATTGTGAACTAGGAATAGGTGTAGCTGCTTTATTAATACTGCGGCAGTTGTACTAAAAACAAGCCATTTTAACAATGAGTAATTGAATCAAAATATAATTACATAATCTTAAACCATAAACATACAATATAGCATATACAGTAAAAAGTGGGTAGTAGATGCTTTTATGGCTGCATTACGTTGTGATTAACTTACGTATATGCAGTACAGTGTCCTGATATCAAAGTGTTGATATTCGTTGCGAAGTGAAATCTTTGTTCGATTTTACTAGCGGATAGCATGTAACACTATCAATACAATTAAAATCATATAGAATTCCTACGTTATATATATATAAAGTCCGTATAACTTCTTCAGTACATCAATATATCATATGCAATCAATAACTTAATGCAATAGCCAAATGTACGTTCATCAAATTATCATTTAATTGCACTTATATATAACAACCTCATTATAAGAGCATTAATATATGTTGTCATTGAATCATAATCGTAATTAATTAATTGATAAAATTGCATTTAGCAGCATATAATATTGAAATACATAAACAGTCGCCACTTACAACTTTTACTTTTGAATGTGTTTGCAATATTTTCACACACACACACACGTAACATTGCACAACTTGTTGTGACATTATGCTGAAGTGTTGCGCAAATACCATTGTCCGGCCGCTCTAAATGAAAATTAATTGTATACAATGTTTGTGTACTTTTTTCTGCGTTTCTTTCGTTGTTCATCAAAGCGTATCAAAAGGTTTGTTTTAAATTAATTACAAAAAAATGCACTTCAAAAAAGATTAAACTGTTTGTTCAGCGAGTAAATTGAAACTTAATTATGTGTATCTAGAGTGGCTTCCAATTTAATGAAACAATAAATAACTAATGAAAGGTAAACTGCAATAAATAGTAACGTTTGTTAAATACTCGTGGAGAGGTTATGGTGAAAGAGGAAATTTAAATCAACTATAATTGTAAGTCACATATCAAATATTTGCAAATATAAAAAAGCACAAAGGCATTGATCGTGACATCATAGTTAGAACACGGGACTACCATGCGGGAGACCAGTGACCCGATTCCTGCCTACAGTCATTTTCATTTTTCTTTCACTGCCGGTACCCTTGATGTTGTTCACATCATATTAGCAGTATAGTGTTGAGTCAATCTAGTAAAAAGCTTCATAAACAGTGACGTTCGCATTCGTCGATAAACAAGTATTTGCCGTTGTTGTGAATCTAAAAATAGAAAGCGTGTTAATTCACAAGAACGCGAGAAGCTATCCCATACCTCATTCATAGGGTGTAAAGGTAAATTATGTTTTTTTATAAAGCATTAAGTTTGAAGCAAGTCTTTGTTTTTAAGGGTCATTAAGAAGAGATAACCCTTTTCCATCATAAAGATGATATTAAAATTAAAAACTAAAACTGTACTGCAAAAAAAGTTAAATAATTCTATCTTTGTGGTAGATGCTGCTGGGTACAACAAGAATCTGGTTTTTTAATTTTCCAAACTCCCCCAAAATCTTAGGTAACGGGTAAAAACCGGGTCTTTGTTACTTTACGCACATGCAAGCAAGTTATGTGGTAACATGGTTTCCCAGGTATTTTTTTGTAACACGGAGTTATCTTTAATAACATTTTACAAGTGGTGGTCAATGACGTATACTTGATTTATTGAATTCTAACATTTTAAAGAGGTTACCCATTACACAGTACAACACATGACTTTGGGACTCAATTCTGAGAATTGCACCTGAAAATAGCCCCAAAAATAAGAGCCTCTACATCATTCGTTTTGTAAAGTTGGCTGCATTAGTAATTTAATGGCCATACGATTTTGTTTGTTTAAGGTGGATTTTTAGCACTTTTTCTATATATTTTAATACGGTTATATCTCGTCATTGGGGTTTGGCTTTTGCAAATAATACTTTATTAAAACTTAACACAGTACAACACAACAACAATTCTGAGAACTGCACGTGAAAATAGTCCCAAAAAAAGAATTTCTGCATGATTCGTTTTGTCAAGTTACATGCCATAATAATTTAATACCGATTTGAAGTTAGTAAGTTTCGTATTGGGGAATTTGTCACGTTATATTATATATGTTGGCGTATGATTATTATAAGTAATATTCCACGTAAATCATACGCCATGGAATACAACAGTTTTATTCTTCTTATTCTTATCTATACGTTATGTAAACAGATTAAGAGAATTGTAATTCTAATTTTTTTTTTTAATTTGTTTCAGCTAAATCAGACTATTGGTTCTCGAGTAACAAAAGAGCCTAAAACGTAACAAATTCCCTTATAAGATGCTAACTTACTTTAAATCGATATTAAATAATTTTGGCATGTAACTTGACTAAACGAATGATGCAGAGCTTCTTCTTTTTGGGGCTACTTTCAGATGCAGTTCTCAGAATTGAGTCCAAAATCAATGAGCTGAAAAATGTTGTACTGTGTAATATAATCTGTTTTTATTGTAATGTAAGAAAGCATAAAATGTCAGTAGTAATTGTGGATTAAATGCTATTATGTTTTAATAAACTATATTTTTAGCATACAATGTGACGATATGGAGTTTACTCATGGCAGAGCGTATGAGTTATGTGTATTTTAATTTATTACTCATACGTACCTCAGTATATACGAAAGTAAGTGCGAAGACTCGTTCAGACACAAGGAACCTGTAGCAATATTTGTCTGTCAATAGTGTTATCGATAATAAATTGCTATGACATTCTAGTTGTCGACAACCGTTCACACACAAAATTTTCTCGCACCGCCTAAGATATAAGTTGCTGTATTTCGTTTACCATTAGTGTGTATAAAGGCGAGTACATTATAGTTTTTTTTGTTTATATACAAATGAAACGAAATTATGTTTTCTTCCTTATAAAGGCAACACCAACTGCTCTTGCAACAGACTAAGGTCATAAATCTCAAACATAAGCACAAAATTAACTGTCTGTAAGAGGAAAACCTAAGCTCATGTCTTTAAACCTATAAGTTAATGGTAAAAACTGAGAATTTGTGCGATTTTTAAGGATGCATTTTTTTGAGTAGGTGTATTCCGCAATATTTTTCTCCCATTCAATATCTACAACTTGTCATCAGACACAAAACTGATATTTCGTACGGTATGTCGAGATATAAGCGAGATATAAGAACGTGCAATTCTCAGAATTTAGACTCAAATCAATGAGCTGAAAAATGTGTTGTGTTAGTGCGGGTCGATGTCATCTGTATGTGGTGTTCAGTGACGTATACTTGATTCATTGACTAATACAATTTTAAAGGGGTTTTTAATTGATGCGGGTCGATGGGAGCTGCTTGTGGCGGCCACGGAATTTTGGTGGTGTCTCCTTAACTTATAGCTGTTACTCTTACTTACTGATGCCAAATAACCCTGATTTGTCTGATGTCCTTTTCTGATGTCCGCAAGCAGCTCACAACGTGCGATAGATAACGACGACAGAACTGTGACATCTTTAACAGATTCATGTGCTCCATACGCTATTTTTACAGTATTGAGTTAATGATGCCTTAATGAGCCTGCATACCGACACGTCAGACAACGGGGTTAGGCTGGTTAGCTTCGCAGCGGGAAGGAACATGGTAGTGAGTGGAACCAGATTCCAGCACAAAGATATCCACAAGTCAACTTGGCTATACCCCGATCAAAACACCAAAAATCAAATTGATCATGTGGTAATTGATGGCAGGCATACATCTAGTGTCATGGACGTGCGTGTGATCCGTGGTGCTAATATTGGCTCGGATCATTAGCTGGTTGCAGCCAAGGTTCGCACAAGATAGAGCAGAGCGAAAACCGCACGTAACCAAACACAAAGAAAGCTAGACATCGCGAAGCTGCAAACCCCAGAGATAGCTACTGCCTACTCCTACCAACTCTCCCAACTTTTACGACACAACGCCTCTACTTCTGACGTTCCCGATACACAGTGGCAGCATATTGCGCATTCCATGGCAACCGCCGCAACAACCGTGCTAGGATATGAAAAGCGGCGCTCAGACGAATCCTGGTACGATGAAGAATGTCGCATAGCGTCTGAGGAACAGGATGCTGCTTATAGGGCAACGCTACAGCCAATTGTAACCCGTGCTGTTAGGGAACGGCATAAGGAGAAAGTAAAACGGGCGAGACAGCTATTTTGGCGAAAAAAAACGTCAGATGAAGGAACGGGAGAGGGAGGATATAGAGAGATACAGGGATAGAGGTGAGGCCCGAAAATTTTACCAGAAAGTAAGAGCAAATGGATGCGGTAATGGCCTCCCCACCTGTAAGGACAGTGATGGAAATCTGGTCACGGATATGCAGAGTGTGCTGCACATATGGAGAGAACACTTCCAGCAACTGCTGGTTCCATAAGGCAGCGCACGTGAAGTTATCACGCCAATTGTCGACGACGGCTTAGATTGCCTACCACCAAGTCAAGCCGAGGTAAAAAGAGCAATATCGCGGCTGAAAAACAACAAAGCAGCCGGTGCCGACGGTCTGCCCGCAGAGCTCTTCAAGTCCGGTGGCGAGGAGTTGATAACGAGCATGCACCAGCTCCTGCGCACGGTTTGGCTTAAAGAGTGCATGCCCGACGATTGGAATGTAAGCGTATTATGTCCTGTGCTGAAAAAAGGTGATCCAAGTGTGTGCTCCAACTACCGCGGGATCAGCCTTTTACCCATCGCATATAAGGTCCTGTCGAGTGTGCTATGTGAAAGACTAAAGCCAGTGTTATCCAACCTGATCGGGTCTTATCAGTGTGGCTTTAGACCTGGAAAATGAACCACTGACCAGATTTTCACACTTCGGCAAATCCTGGAAAAGAGAAACAGATCGTCACGTACCATCTTTTTGTCGACTATAAAGCTGCCTTCGACAGCCCGATACGGCAGAAATTACTTGAAGCCATGGCTGTGTTTGGTATTCCAGCGAAGCAGATACGTCTTTGCGGAATGACGCTGACTGACACGAAGTCTTCAGTGAAGATTGGCAAGGACCTTACGGAGCCATTCTATACCAGACGAGGCCTAAAACAATGCGACGGCCTATCGTGCGATCTCTTCAACATTGTGATGGAGATGATAATGAGAAAAGCTGCAGTAAACACGAGTGGCACTATATTCAACAAAAGCCACATGCTACTCGCGTACGCTGATGACGTAGACATCATCGGTCGAAAACTGCGGCATGTGACTGCAGCCTTCTCAGGTATTCAGAAGGAATCAGCGAAAATGGGCCTAACGGTGAACGAGGAGAAAACGAAGTTATTAGTTTCAACGAACAAAGAATCTACTCGTTTGGGAAACTGCGTGAACGTTGACAACTATAATTTCGAGGTGGTAGATAATTTTGTCTACCTAGGCTCCGCCATCAACAAAGCAATGTCAGCCTAGAAATCCGGAGAAGAATCCTGCTTGCAAATAAATGCTACTACGGACTAAGCAAGCGATTCAATGACAGAGCCCTCTCTCGACGAACAAAACTCAAGCTATACCAGATACTAATTCTACCTGTCTTAATGTATGGCTCAGAATCCTGGGTTATGACACAAGCGGATGAATCGGTTCTGGCGGTATTCGAGAGGAAAATACTCCGTAAAATATATGGGCCCATCATCGTTAACGGAGAGTATCGGCGTCGTATGAATCATGAGCTGTACGAGCTGTACACTGACATTGACGTGGTCAAACGCATTAAGGTGCAACGGTTGCGTTGGCTAGGTCATGTTGTACGCATGGACGAAAATGCTCCAGCTCGAAAAGTCTTCGACAATGAACTCAATGGACGGCGCAGAAGAGGGCGACCTAAACTCCGTTGGAAAGACCAGGTTACTGAGAACCTTACAGAACTCGGTGTGACTAACTGGAGAAGTAGCGCAGAAGATCGAGGCGCTTATAATATTTTTCTACGTGCGGTATATAATCCACTGGGATTGCATAAAAGTACCAGCTAAGTAAGTAAGTAAGTAAGTAAGAGTTAATGATGCTATCTCATCTAATTGATACCAAATTTTTTAAATCTGCAATTCGTATTTGGTTATCGTTTCTACAAATCAAGATATTTCGTGTCATCTTTGCTCTATATCCCTTTAATATATAGGTCTCGCAAACTTTAACTGCAATTTACTAAGAATGTGTTTTTGTCACATGGAGCACATGAATCCCCGAGCGACGAGCTGCCATGCAGAAAGATACGATTATAGATGTGGATTCTTAGTCAGCAAGATATTTCGATATCTGTTCTTGCATCTTAATCCTGTAATTGACCGAAATTCCACTACATCACGCTGCCTCGATAGTAGGCAAAGACGAAGACATTAAGACATTAAGACTGTATATTCTCTGATCAAAAGACAAGAAATCAGACTGATCACGTGGTAATCGATGAAAGAACATTTCTTCAGCGTTATGAACGTTCGTGTGATGCTCGGTGGAAAGCTACTTAGCATCGAGATAGCCAATGCCTTCTCCAATCAACTCTTTCAAAAACTGCAATCAGAGAATTGGCAGCATCAGAGAATGACAAAATGTATCTTAAGGGTACATACCCATACCCACAACACTCGTCCATGGAATACTGTTAGTACTTATGGCACAGATTAGTAATATAGACAGATAACGCAGTGCATAAAAGAGTTGACGAATGTAAGAACGACCAAAAACGTTGATCTATGATGATGATGTTCTTAGCTAAAAAACTTCATAATTAAGTTGAGTCTGACTGTGCGTAGAGTGTATTTTGTGTATTTTGTGTTTGAGGGGAAAAAATAAGAGTGGGTAGTGGTAATGTTCATTATAAATAAAGGGCAGACATATTTTTTTCAACACAAATAAGAGTTTGTAAGCACTCTCAGTGTGTTGGGATTGGGTTCTCAGAAGTATACGGATTATGGGTATGTACCTAAGTATACTTTCCTGCCTAGTACTTATTATTATCCTTTGGGAGGCATATTGCCAATTCTATGATTACTGACCGAACTGCGATACGAAAAATCAAGCTCAAACAAGCCCTGGTATGATGGTGAAAGTCGCGTAATATGTGAGGAAATGTATTCTGTATACTAGACAAAACTACAGCGAGCTGTGACTGAACTATACAATGAGAAGAGGCCTCTTAACCCTGCTATTATGTTGGGGTCATTTGATGACCCAAATCGAATTTAACGTTATCTTATTTCTAACTGGTAGGATATTTTTGAAAGTTCTTAATGCTCAGTGCATAATTTTTTGAAATACATCGAATTTAATTAATGTTTGCAACATTTTAGACTTCGATCTGTTTTTATTGCAAGTGTACACACATATCATGTTGGGGTCATATTATGACCCCATACATATTTTTCATGACTCATAATAAATATATATTGTTATTCGTCTATGTTATATACTTTTTTTTTAGTTTTTCACTTATTTTTGAACTGCGCAAGGAACTTCCACCCATTTACAGCCTCTCTCCTACCTTTTTTAGAGAGCAATCATGTCTATGGTGCGATTTGCCAATATTTCTCGTGTACTAACATTTGACGATAGGCAACGAAAAAGATCAGAACAAAGGGGAGATAAACTTGCTCCTCTTCGCAATCTTTATGAGCAATGGACTCAAAACTTGCAACTGCTTAACGTTCCAAATGCTAGTATAAAACTCGACGAATAGCTCATTCCTTTCCGAGGTAGATGCCCTTTCAAAGAATATATGCTAAATAAACCTGGAAAATATGGCATGAATGCATGGATAGAAGAGAATTCTGACACAGTGTTTTGTTTGCAGTTCCAAATTTACTTGGGCAAATACTATACTGAATCCTACAACTCGACAAAAGGCGAAGTCGATACACTGGACGAAATGGTTCGAACATATTCGTGCAAAAGAAAAAGCAACGGTGGCCATCTGCTCTGTACTGTAACTTACTGGATATTTCTGCTTTCAATGCTTTTATAATGTGGATCGAAATTAATCCTCAATGGCAAGAACATAAACTGCACAATAGGCGCATATTTTAGAGAATCTCAGCGAAGCCTTAGCCAAAGAACATATAAAAAGACGTAATCAACTTTCTCGCGCAGAAGCCTTTGCATTGCATTCGGAAAATGTGAAAATTTTTCCCGTCGAAGAAGAAAACCACTAAGAAGATTTCAGTTAGGAAAACCTACTTACATATACCCTCACCCTCAGTAGAACATACAATTTTCTAGTATATTGATATTACATAAAGTGGGCGGCATATTTGTATGGGAGTACAAGATGAGGCTTGTCTAGCCTTTAAGTTTTTTTCCAAAACAAAACAAAAAGAGCTTTACTAAATACAGAATTTTGGCACGATCACGTTATGTGTATTCATATTATTACTCGATTTCTAAAGTGGGTACATTCGAAT
The DNA here is from genome assembly GCA_964034835.1 of Muscina levida. Lineage (NCBI taxonomy): Eukaryota > Metazoa > Arthropoda > Insecta > Diptera > Muscidae > Muscina > Muscina levida. The sequence continues at coordinate 54,369,596 of OZ035882.1, forward strand.
GGAAGGTACCAGAAGCATCTTGGCTAGACTTTCAGATTTTTTCTCCAAAACTTTATACCGATTTTGCTTTACTAAATATAGAATTGGGACACGATCGCGTTGGGTGTATTAATGATATTAATCGATTGCTAAAGTGGGCTGAGTGGTACATTTGCATGGACGGTACCAGAAGGGGTGTGGCTAGGCTTCCAGATTTTTTATTCAAAACTTGGTCTAGCTTTGCTCAATACAGATTTTGGCCACGATATCGTTGGTTTTATTAATAATATTAATTGATTACTAAAGTGGGAGGTACCAGATGGATATGGGAGGTACCAGAAGGGGCGTGGCTAGACCTCCAATGTGTTCTCCAAAACTTTATCCCGCTATAGCTTTACTAAATACAGACTTTGTCCACGATCGCGTTATGTGTATTAATATTATTAATCCATTTCTAATGTAGTCGGAGCGGTATATTTGTATGGGAGGTACCAGAAGGGGCGCGGTCATGTAGCTCATTTACAATACTGTAAGTAGATTTAGGGAAATATTAATCCATGCATAGTTTCAAAACAATTTGTTGCGTCTTTCGAAAGTTATCGTGCGTACCAGAAGGACAGACACCTACTACGAGTAGGGTGAGGATATAACAATTACCTTTACTGAGTGTATAACATGAATAAAACTGGTTTGTCCATCACACCGACCCACAATTTCTCTAACGACAGCTTTTTGTTATGATCACAAGCTTTAAACATTTTTTTTAAACTATAGAAATTTAAATTTTCTCAATAAAACTATATGGGGTCATAATATGACCCCAACATAACATGTGTGATTTTTTTCTAACATAGTAGCAGGGTTAAGGAAGAAAAATAGAAAAAGAAAGCCAGGATATCAAAAATTACAGATCTAAAGGTGAAGCCCGAAAGTTCTACCAAAAGGTTAAAATCTAGGGTTTTGGAACAGGAATCGCCAACTATAAGGATAGAGACAGAAATCTGGTAACGGACATGCAAAGTGTGCTGCAAATATGGAGTGAACACTCTCATACTCTACACGTTCCGGAAGGCAGCATAAGTGACGAAATCACATCAATTATCTACGACGGAGTAGTCAAAACGAGATCTACATAGCACTTGATCGACCTAAAAACAGTTAAGCTGCAGCAGCCGATGGACTAACGCACATAAACACGATTTGGTTCAAGGAATGCATGCCCGATAAGGCGATTCATGTGTGTAGCAGTTATCGCGGGGTCATTCATTTACCCATCGCATACAGGGTCCTGTCTAGTGAGTTATGTGGACCCTATCAGTGTGGCATTAAACCTGATAAATTCACGACCGACCGACGACAAATCCTGGAGACGACCACAGAAATGCAGATCGGCACTTACCCCCTGTTTATAGACTACAAAGCTGAATTCGACGGTTCGAAATTAAGAAACTATTAGATACTATGACTGTGTTGATACGACTTTGCGGAATGACACTGACCTCGACGAAGTGTTTAGTGAAAATAGGCAAATATCTGACAGTCATTTTTTAGCAAGGGAGGCTTTAGACAAGGCGAAGATGTGTCATGTCATGCTAACATCATAATGGAGATGATCATGCAGAAGGCTGCAGTAAACACGACTGATGATATCATTAATAAAAGTCACATTAAAAATATTATTGGCCGAGGTCTTCACCTTGTTACTGCGTTCTTTTCAAGCAATGAGAAGCAGTCGGCAGAAGTGGGTCTGGTGATAAATTATACCAAAACAAAACCATATTTTTAACGAACAAAGAGTCTTGTAGTCTGGGACGCTGCGAGAACATTGATAACTATAACTTTGAAGTGGTAGATGATTTTGTCTACCTTGGCTCCGCCGTAAACAATAATAATAATGTCAACTTGGAAATAAAGAAACGAATATTGATCGCAAACCTGTGCGACTATCCGCTAAGCTAGAGATTTAATTACAAAGCTCTCTCTCGAACAAACCTCCACTGATCCTGATCCTACCTGTCTTGCTCTACGGCGCAAAATCTTGGGTAATGACACAAGCGGATCAATCTTTTATAGAAGTCTTCCAGAGAAAGATACTTCGCATAATATTTGGACCCATGATCGCTAACATGAGCACCGTCGTCGAATGAACTATAAGCTGTATGAGTTTCATAAAAACATCGACGTATTCAAGCGAATGCACTAGGTTAGATACGTTGTACGAATGGATGAAAATGCTCCAGCTTGAAAAGTATTCGACAATTAATCCGACGGACGGCGCAGGAGAGAGTAGTTGGATGCACCAACAAAAAAAGAGTTAAAGTCTACATTTGGTGTTACGAACTACCTACGGAGCGTAAAATACCAAAGTTCTTAGATTTTTCTTCTATGTGCGGTTACTGATGGATGAATTTGTGATGCTTGTGTCAAATAATAAGAGAAAGAAAGTTAAGCTATATGTGCTACAAAGTTATTGGCAGCAATTTTACCTCAGAATCAAAAGGATATTTTACCACAAAAAGTAACTGATGTGTTTTAATTAATTTTGTATATATTTCCATATGCTGTGTACAAGTTGCTTTTATTTATATTTTTCAACTTTTTTTTTGACATGTTATTTAAATACAAACAATTAAGTTTACTCGTTTATACTCAAATAGGTTTTTATGCATATTGATGCATATAATATAAACAAATGTGTTTTTTTTTATATATGTATGTACTTTATGTTAGGGTGGTTAAAAAAATGATCAGATGAAAAAAAAAATACTAAATATATTAGTAAACAAATTCTATGCAATTTTGCCCGATGAACACATACACAAGAACTTGTGTGTATTATGTTGACATGTGGTCTTCGTTGATTCTTTCTTCGCACCGGTGTGTTTAGCTTCTCGATTCAATCGTAGAGCTATTAACACTTAAGGTTTGTGATGAAAGTGGAGGAGTCACAGCAAAGGGTGCTGATGATAATAGTTTGGCAACTATCGAAATAGCTATCCGCTCTGTAAGTTCTCAAATTATTACATTTAACACAAGTCTTGTACAAACCAACTCTATTGGCATTAATTGTCAATTGTAAATGACCTCCAACCGATCTACGAAACAATACTTATATTAGTAAATGATTATAGGGTCACATACTACATACAACTTCTAAAAGATGTCGATAGTATGGACACCATATTAGGACTGCCAGTTTTATAATAGACTCTATTATAAGATTCTTATTATTTGATACTTTGTAACAGTTGTAGTTCTGCTAAACTATTTACTTAGTCAATTGAAGGAACTTATGTAATTAAACCACAGGGTTTGATGTTACAGTTTCTGGACAAATGCAATGCAAATGTGCCCACTAGTAGTACCTTTCTTCGGGATTTTTTCATGTTACCATTTCAGAGCAAGTGACGTTTCGCTGACAGCAAAGGAATTCCTATATATAAAACAGCTAATGTATAGATAATACACCAAGTGACCTTATTGCAATCTTCACACTGATCACAAAATCTATATGGTCCACCCTACTCTTTTAACGTAGTACCGTGACAATCATTTTCCTATTGTATTTCAATAATTTACATTTCAATTGTGTTGAAAATTGGCTCTTCAAAATATTTTAAAATAATTTGTCTGCCTTGTCTTTATGTTATGCACGAACACATACATATTTGCTCGTTAATAAATAACAACAAAAATTCTGATGGAAAACAACTATATCTATTTGAGAATCCAATTAGTTTTAGTTTCAAATGAAAACAAAAACTTTTCACTTGTATTTACTAAAGTGAATTGTACAACTTTTAAACAAACTAAACTTAGTGTCATGGAGGAGGCTGAGATATTGTTTGTGTAGAAATAATCGAAACTTTCGAAAAGCACTGCAAATCTAAAAGAGTATGAAAGTTTTTTTTTTCGATAGTATCTATTACTGTAAACTAAAACTTGTGGCTCTTTAAACAACCCTTGACAACATATACTGTACTTGAGGTGAAGCAGTGTTGTGGGTCAGCTAAACGATTCTAAAGTGCAACTGTATTTGAATAAATATATGTATTAGAATATCAAAATCTATTTATGGCATTTTCTTAAAGATGTGTTGACCTGAAATTTAAAATGACGCTAATGTAGTAGTAGTGGTGTATTTGTCGTTTCAGCTTTATATAGATACAAAGAATATCCTAAATATATGCATAGATTGAAAACAAAGTTACAAACAATTGTATGTTACTTGCTTTAAAATTCAAGTTTTGTTGTGTTAAATGTAAGTGTGTTTCAAAGCTTGAAAAGGCCGTACTAACATTGCGCAGTCCTCGGCCAATGATATCTATAATAAATATACGCTAGCAGCATGTAACTTTTATTATTGATGGAACGAGTCGTGCTTTTTGCAGACTTCCCTACACAGTTCAAAATTATTAGCTCATTGATTTGGGTCTCAAGTAGCCCAAAAAGAAGAAGTTCAGCATCATTCGGTTTGTCAAGTTACATGCCATAATAATTTGGTATAGATTTGAAGTTATTAAGTATCGTATAGGGGAATTTGTCACGTTTTAGGCTCCTTTGTTTGATATAACTCGAGAACCACTATTCCTTTATTCTGTTCATATAATGTTTCCCCACATAAGCAACAGTTTCACTTTTCCATTCATCAAATGATTTTGAACTAGGTTTATTTTATAGCAGTTACAAAAAAAACTGTTGTACTCCATGGCGTATGATTTACGTGGAATATTACTTATGATAATCATACGCCACCGTATAGTATTTATGTTATGTCAAACAAAAGAGCCTAAAACGTGACAAATTCCCCTATACGATTCTTACTAACTTCAAATCGATGTTAAATTATTGTATTAAATTATGGGATGTAACTTGACAATACGAATGATGAAGAACTTCTTCATTTTGGGGTTACTTTCACGTGCAGTTCTCAGAGTTGAGTTCTAAAATCATGTGTTGTACTGTGCTATGATCGTCTCTATTATGGCCGACTATCGCCTTGTCCAAAGCCGTATGAGTCATGTCGATTGACTACAATTTCTGTACAGTTTTTACTGTTTGTTCGTCATAACCAGTTCTTTCTTTTTCCCCTCTAAATTACTCGTTTCACAAAAATTATTTGAAACCTCCACCAGACTGATGATGCAGAGGAGCTGATAAACAAATGGATTTAAGTTGATTATCTCTACTGACCAACAAACACATGTTCTGGGGCACCAATGTAAGCCACTCTATGGCGGCGGCCAAAAAATAATATAATTTATGTCAATATACCCCCTTCAGCGTGTTCACAAATTCACATAGTCAAATTTTATAATTGTACGAACATAGACGGTTATTTAATATTTAGGTGCCTAAAATATATTTAGCTAACGTACAAAATGAAATTATATTTATTATCATTCGCAAAAATATGCAATTACAGTAATTTCACACAAGTGTTCTAAATGATTTGGGAATAATCTAGTAAACTTGTAATTAGTCTAACGCGTCGAAAAATAAACAGTTGTTGGCGTCCAATAAGCGATGTGGAGATTAGTGAAATAAAATTCAAATTTTATTTTAGTCTCGTAATTTAACATGATAGACGTTAGCCAAACAAATGTTGCAAATTACGCTGCTAAACAGAAGCATGGTTAAATATACATAAACGTAAATATGGAAATACTAGCTGACCGGGCAGACTTCGTCCTGTATTGACTTAAATGTAACTTTTTGGGTGAAAAAAATCTTTGTTTTGTTAGTTTCTTTTGGTATTCTCATAGAAATTTAACAAAAATTGTTGAGTTATGTTAAAGGATTAATATATTTTTAATGACATAAATGTATTGCAATGCTTTTGATAATAAAAGGTGAGAACCAAAGGAGTGTACATTTGTTAATCAGTAGGTCCTTCTACACGTGAACATGCAACATAAAGCTGTTCATGGAAAAAAACATTGATTTTCAAATTCAAGCCGCAAACTTGAATAGACTGTCCTTCAGCATTACTGATTGTCATCGCAAATTCTAACCGAACTGGCAACTGTCATCAGTTGAATCAAACGGCAAATCCGTGGGTATCATTGGAATGCATAGTAGCTATACATCAGTTCCCTTATATTATCTGGTTAAATTAATTTAAAAAGGATAATTTAATCCTGTTTCGCTTCTTAGCTCCTATAATGCGCCATCAAGGGGTTTCAGCGATTTTTTGTGTGTACACTCATTATGATTTGACAAGTTTGAAACATTTTTTATCTTGATATTACATGTGCGGTTCTCAGAAACTTGTAATTTATTGTGCCATTCTGCAACGTCAAAAAGGGTTGCGCAATACAGAAGGATACAGTAGCCAACGCGATTCGTTTTGTGATCAAACATTTTCCAAAATCAACAATATCAAAACCCATGGGTACATCAAGGAAATAAAATCTTCCACACTCATTCGTTATTTCTAATATTACACTGTTGTTTAAAGTTCGTCGCTCTAATTGTAATAGATGCAGATTGGAGAAATATTTCAATTCATGAGTATTCGATTTATTTTCTGCCGTAGATCTCGGTCACATACACCACTGATCTTAAATAATTCCATAGTTGCACAAATGGTGTAAGAGTCCTCCAGCTATTGCTATTGGAAAACAGTATTGGGCAGGGTCACCCACTCGATCACGCATATTGGTATTTTTTCCACACCCTATTTCAAATCCCAACCCTTTTCTTTAGAATACGTATATCGATCTCAATTGAATACAGACCAAATTTCATGACAATTCGTAACTTTACGTCCAATAGACGGGGTCACACCTAATGATCTAGTACTTCAGATATCGCACTTTTACAAATTAGGTTCTATAGGCAGGGCCATTCCTACTAATTTAGCACTTCAGATGCCGCACTTTTACAAATTAGGTTCTGTGGGCGGGGCCACTCCTAACAATCTTATCCCGCTAGTTTTTCACTTGATCATATTGCATCCACTAATGATTTAATATCACTTATTGTAATAGCCGGGCGTCGGGAGTGTGATGCAAGGTAAAGCTTCTGATCGGTTTAACTTGGCAAACCCAGAGTGATTCTTGCCAATTGCACTTCAAGTCTACCCACAGAGCTCCGCATTCGTGATACTACTGCGGACGGAGTACTTCTACGTGGTGACGCTTGGAAACGTGGCTTTGACAGCCGTCAGAGCACGGCTGTGAGGGGGGGAACTTAAAACCCAGGCACGTCGGCTCAAAGTGAGCGGTACCCTGGTCAGCGTCTGACCTAGAACGGGTGGCTGTAATAAAATTCGGCAGGAGGAGAAAACTGCGAAGTGGTGCGCTGGGCTTGCAACCCGCCACTGACGTTTAAACTATTGAAATGAAAAGAATTGCAACAGAACGCCAATTGCCGATAGATCATGTGTGTCCCGTGAAATGCGACGGAACATCCGTGAAGTGGTACCTAATGTGAGCAGGCGCAATGTTGGGCAATGACATACTACCACAGATACGTCTTAGGGAGTAGGTAACAGATGTTACTGAAAGTCAACACAACGGCTCTCTTAGTGTCTTTGGCAGCTCAAATAAACTAGGAACCTGCGAGGTGGTCTAATAAGCCACTTTCCTTAAAAAAAAAACTGTTATGATAACAAGAAGAAAAGGTATAAGATCCCGCTGTTTACGATCCTGGCCAAAGTTTTAAGAACCACGATATAAGAAATAGCGCCTGTAATGTTTGAACTCTCTACATCGATGGCGCCTTTATCCAAACGGTCGATGTCCTCCACAGATACAAGGCCGACATCACCGCCATATAAGACCGCCATATATGGACGGGACAGGGGTGAACACGATGAAGGAACTGTGATATCGTTAACAGCTGCCATGTAGAAATACACAAAGTTGGAAGTGGATTCATAGCATTCATATTGCTCTATATTATGTGGAGACACCAACCCTCCCATAAAAATTAGGTTCCATAGGCTCGAGTAAACTGATGGGGAAAAGTTTGGAGGGAGGGACAATGTAGGTCGTATGTTGCACGTGGGAAAAAAAAGGTTTAAAAGAAAACTCTGCGTTTTTTGTTTTACTGGGTGTACAAATCGCAAAAAATTAACATATTTCAATATAGTATTTTTGATCAATATTCAAGAAAAGGAGTGACATATCCCCACACCCAACATCTAACATGCTAGTATTCGCTTGAGTCTATTCCTCAACACAAGTCTAACTCGAACCAGAGAGTGTTGAAGACCCATTGATACATAGTCGGCAGGTGACTTTGACTTATTGTTCCTTGGTTTAACCATGTAGGTTATCAAATAGCCACTATCCACATCAAAGCGAAATACTTTGACATCACGCTGATATGTGACACGCCCCGATAGAAGACAAAGGCGAGGACATTAAAGATGCGGTCTAGACATGCCTATAGATAATATATGACTGCCACTCTTCCGATGACATTAAAATTGTTTTTGGATATAAATGCTTAAATAGGAAGGGAAAATGCTATTTGTACAGCAGTCGGAAAATTCATTCAATACAATAACACCTATGATAACGGTTTCAGACTGGTTAGCTTAGTGCCGTCAAGAAACGTGGTAGTGAGTGGTATCGATTCCCGCTTAAAGATACAATACTTTCTGGATATCGCGTGATCAAGAACCTGACAAGAAACCGGATTGATCATATGGTAATCGATGGAAGGTATTTTTGAAGCGTCATGGACGTGCGCGTGATGCGCGATGTATATTAAGACTGGGATCATCACCTAGTTGCAGCCAAGGTACGCACGCGATTAAGTAGTGCTTAAAACGCTCGTAGCGAAACGCAAAGGAAGCTAGACATCACAAAGCTGCATACCACCGAAATAGCCAATGCCTAATCTCTCTCAATTACTTGGAACCAACCCCCCTAATTCTGATGTTCCCGACATCCAGTTGAGGATATTGTGAATTCTATGACTAGTGATGGCACGAATTATCGAAAAATTGGTAATAATCGATTAATTTCTTTCAATTAACGATTTAATTATATCGTGAATTCTCCTTCGATTAATTAAATTAATCTATTATTCTAAATAATAATCGATTGACATCCTGGAACAGAAAAAGATTCGTCGCCAGCCGCCAAGTGTATTCATTGAGCTTTGACGGTAGGCGACGAAAGACCTAGAACTGCAACCCTAGTTATTAACAGCATTGGGAGCGGCATTGAAACGTCTTCTGCTGGTGATACTGAGTTTGATTTATGGGCGCACGATAAATCTAGCCGACTCACGAAGAAGGAAAGACAATGACTCAACACTTCCTCAAGATGAACTAAGCTTCTTTGTCAATGTTCCAGTACTAGAATTAAAGCGCAATGTAATAGACGCATGGGAAGAAATGAAATCGGTCTACCCTAGACTGTACTCTCTTGCTCAAAAATATTAATTTTTGATTGTACATCTGTACCATCAGAGCGGCTGTTTTCCAAAGCGGGTGCAATAGTAACGGAAAAACGGAACAGATTAACCACGAAACGGCTATCAAAGCTTCTATTTTTAAATTCTGTATTAAACAACTAAATTCTTTTTTAATAAATATAATAAACAGAAAATTTTGTAATTAATTAAATAATATTTTTTTAATTTGTAACAATTTTCAATTTTAGGTGAAAATATCGATTAATCGATTAATTGTGTCCAATTAATCGCGATTAATTATTTGTGGTTTAGATTAATCATATGATTAATTAATAGATTATTCATTTTTATTTGCCATCACTATCTATGACCGCTGCCGCAACGACCGTACTGGGTTATGTAAAACCATGCTCAAACAAACCCTGGTACGAAGAGGAATGTCGCGAAGATAAGGATGCTGCATACAGGGCAAAACTGCAGCCAATGGCAACGCGTGCAGTGACGGAGCGCTAGAAGAGAAGATGAGGAAGATGATACGCCTCCAAAGGCGGAAAAAGCGTCTATGGTAGAAAAGAGAGAGTCAGGATATCGATAATTAGAGGGATAGAGGTGAAGCCCGAAAGTTCTACCAAAAGGTAAAAAGTAAAGGTTTTAGACCAAGAAACTATACCTGTAAGGACAAAGACGGAAATCTGGTCACTGACATTCAGAGTGTGCTGCAAATATGGAGGGAACACTTTCGTTCTCTACTCGTTCCCGAAAGCAGCATAAGTGACGAAATGACTCCAATCATAGACGATGAAGTAGACTGTTCACCACTGAGATCAGCACGGCAATAGCACGGCTTAAAAACAAAAAAACTGCGGGAGCCGATGTACTACCGGCGAAGCTTTTTAAAGCCGGCGGCAATGAGCTGGCAACATGCATACACCACTTCATGAACACGATTTGGCTCAAGAAATACATGTCCAGTGTTTGGAATCTGACTTTTTTATGTCCTGTACCTAAGAAAGGCGATCCAAGTGTGTGTAACAACTATCGCGGGATGAGCCTTTGACCCATCGCACACAATGTCCTGACTAGTTTGTTTTGTGAATGACTAAATACCATCTAAACGTACTTGATTGAACCTTATCAGTGTGACTTTAGACCTAGTAAATCCACGATCGATCAGATATTCACACTACGACAAATTCTAGAGAGGTCCCAAGAAATGCAGGTCGGCAGATACCATTTGTTTATCGACTACAAAGCTGTATTGGACAGTTCGATACCACAGAAACTATTAGATGCTGTGGCTTAGTTGGGTATCCATGCGAAGCTAATACGACTTTGGGGTATGACACTGACATACACGAAGTCTTCAGTGAAAATTGGCAAAAATCTGACAGAGCCATTTTCTACCATGCAAGGCTTAAAACAAGACAAACGTCTGTCTTGTGATCTCTTTAACATCGTAATGGAGATGGTCATGCGGAAGGCTGCAGTAAATGGTACCATCTTCATTCTGCTCGCGTAAGCCGATGATATAGATATCATGCCCGTGGATTGCGGGTTGTTACTGCGGCTTTTTTGAGCATTAAAAATCAGAAAACCTTGTTATTTGTTTCAACGGACAAAGAGTCCACTCGTCTGGCACGCTGTGTGAACGTTGACAACTATAACTTTAAAGCGGTAGATGATTTTGTCTACCTTGGCTCCCTCATAATAAAATGTCAGGCTGAAATTAAAAGACAAGAATAGATCGCAAACCGCTGCTACTATGCGCTAAGCAAGTCTTCGAGAGAAAAATACTTCGCAAAATATTTGGACCCATCATCGTTAACGGCGAGTATCGTCGTCGAATGAACCACGAGCTGAATGAGCTGTACAACTACATCGACGTAGTCAAGCGTGTTGAAATAGACCAAATGCGCTGGCTCGAAAACATTATACGTCAATAAACTGAATGGGAGGCGCAGGAGGGGGCGAACAAAACTTCGTTGTATGAACCATGTGAAAGAGCTGCCTACACTTGGTGTAACTAACTATCAACGGAGAGCAAAAGACCGAAGCGCTTTAAATTCTTTTCTACGTGCGGCTACTGATAGATAAATTTCTGTTGCTGCTGCCAATTAAGAAGACAACGTATGCCGTTGACATAGATATCATTGCCCATGGACTTCGCGATGTTACTGCCGCCTTTTCGGCCATTGAAAAAGAGGTCTTGTGATGAATGAGGACAAAACTAAGTTATTTGTCGTAGCGAGCAGAGAGTCTACTCGTTTGCAATGGTAGGTGAATTTTGACATCTATGACTATGAAGTGGTATATAGTTTTTTCGACCTTGATTCCGCCGTAAACAAAACCAAAAATTTTGCAGCCAAGCAGAGAACAATAGACGAATATTGAGCGCAAATCACTGCTACAATGCTCTAAAGAAGCGGTTTAATGACAAAGCCCTATTTTGACGAATAAAGATCCAACCTTACCAGATATTTATCCTGCCTGTCTTACTCTACAGAATCCTAGGTAAAGACACAAGTGGATCAATCTATTATGGGAGTCTTCGAAAATATAAAATACTTCCCAAATTGTTGGGACCCATCATCGTCAACGGAAAGTATAGTCGTCGTATGAACCACAAACTGTATAAGCTGAGGAACGGTTTTGACTAGGTAAAGCGCGTCAAAATGGAATGAATGCACTGTGTGGTATACATGGTGTTTGTTTTATCTTAATGCGGATATTTTTTGCAAAGTGTCCTTAACGTTTCTTCCAGTTTTGTGCTATCGTATTTAGCATCTTGCATCAAAACATTCTAAACAATATCAACGGTAAGCTTTGTTTAAAAGTTATTATCTGTCAATATTAATGAATTCAGCTCATATGAGAAACTTCGCCATCGAGTTTAAAGCCTCTCTCATGAACTTTTAACGAAATGATAATCATGTCTCTAACATGGACGTTGATGCTCCTATAGTCGGTTATCTTTTTGAAAAATTCACCCGACCATATCGTCGGTATACTGCATAAACTGACCAAGTCCACTTTGTGTGTTTCTGAGTCTTGATGATTTAACGTTTAAGGCGGCTTGTGTTTTTATACATTAACTACCAAATTAATTCAAATGGAGATAAGAGTTTTTTTTCTGGGCATTGAATGTCACTTTAAGTACACTTTTGCAAAACAGTTCTCTCGTACACTTTTTGTGTTTTTAAGTTATTGAAGATTTAAAGTTTACGGCCGCCTATGTTTTGATAGAAAAACTAGAAAACTTTTCTAAATAGATATAGGATTTTTTTAGAGGGCATAAATTATGACTTTTGGAAAACATATGCATCATCAGGATTTTTCACGATAATCTCGTATTCTAGCTACCAGACCATGGTCGGCCCCAAGTAAACAGTGTAAGGCTATTTTTTAGTCAGTCCAAACAACAAATATGTGTGTACTAGTTTAGATATCTAACCTGTTCTAACCTTTATAAATTAATTCCCAATTTTGACCAGTTGATAATATCAAATCTTCGTGATATTACATAATTAATAAAAAAAATCTCGTTCATTTACCTAGCCTAGAATCACAATGAAGCAACTTAAATTTGTACATTCATTTACATGATCTCCCATACCAATGTTGCGTACGTTTTCAGACGTAAGCATAAATTCAAATGTCTACTTAAGTAGTTGTAATAGGACTTTGAACAAAAATTTTGTTTACTGTGACCTTATGGCCGTTGTGTTGGGGTTCCTACTCCATCAGTGGCAGCATGCCATTAATAGTCCATTATTTTAGATGGCAATAACATCTTGGCTAATTAAGGAATTAACATAATATGCTTTGTCTTGTGCTACGAAGAGTTACATCTTGGTAACATAAACATCATTCATTCATTAGACTTGTCGTCCCATAAAACCATTATGAGGCAGACTACTTCAGGTGTTAGATCCTTAATGAAATTAACATGCAAAAAAAAAACCAAAAAAACCACCAGAACGAACGAACGAACGAGTGAGCAGAATAATAAAAATATCATACTTATTATCCGTATTTGTAATTTTAAGCCATATGCAACAGCTGTGCTAATTTGTCAGGATGTTCCCTAAGTTTAGCTAACAACAATGAGCCGGAACCTCTGCTTCGCCCACCCTCCCCAACTGTTAATCTGAAATACCTATAAAGCTCACGCAGCATTGTGTTAATGCTTGGTACGTGCCAATGGAAGTGATTGTGCTGATGCATGAAATGTGTTGTGTTGCGTTGTTTGTTGCTGTTTTAAGCAGCTTACAAAATCCCAATGAAAAAGGATAATTATTATACGTACATCCCCTCTCATTCTCCGTACATTGCCATCCTGAGCAGGCGTGGAATATAACAAATGGAAGAAAAAACACGACAACACAAAGTAAAAAGTTTATTTGTATAATGAAATACCAGCTTTCAGGGATGTAATTATTAAGGAGTCCAACAAAACACAAAAATCCCTTTCGGGAATTTTTCGTGCTACATGGTCACACGTAATCACCCAGATGTGTTGTGAGTGTGTGTGCGTATGATTGCTTGTACTTAGCCTGGTAATGCATACGCACTGCTATAGACGGACTTATGTGCGTAAATGTTAATCGTGTTAATTATACACAAACACGAGGTGTTGCTCATACTGTGGCAACGTGCGTTTATATTTATAAATGCGTGCGATTGCAGGTACAATTTTTAAATTCCTCTCCGATTTAGTTGAGTCTAATATTTTGATGTGAGGGATACCTCTATGTTATTATTATGCGGGTGACCTGGGTTCGAGGGCTGTGGTAGACAATACTTCGTCGAAGAAAATAGAAAGTTCTATAAAATAATAGACCATAAATTGGTCAGTTCTATAATATTTTACCTGAAGTTAAATTTTTAAAATTTTTTGGCTACTAAAAATTTAATGATAAATCTGTCTCAAATCAGTGATAGGAATCCATAGCCTCGCGGGCTGGCAATGTTCGAGGCATTATATAAGGCGACAGTCTATCATGCGACCTATTTAATATCATAATGGGGATGATCATGCGAAAGGCTGCAGTAAACACGACTGATACCAACTTAAATAAAATTCACATTCGTCTGGCATATGCCCGATGATAATATATCATTGGCCGAAGCATTGAGAAGCAGTCGGCAGAAGGGGTTCTGGAGATGAATAGAAAAACGAACAAAGTGTCTATTCTGTTGGAACGCTACGAGAACGTTAACAACTGTAATTTTGAAGTGGTAGGTGATTTGTTCTACCTTGGCTCTGCTGTAAACAAAAATAACGATGTCAGCTTGGAAATCAAGAGACGAGTGTTGATTGCATACCATTACTACTATGCGCTAAGCAAGCGATGTCATGACAAAGCCCCCTCTTGATTACCAAAGATCCAACTCTACCAGACACTGATCCCACCTGCCTTCCTCTACAGCGCAGAATCCTGGTAATGACACAATCGCATCAATTTATTCTGGATGTCTGCGATAGAAAAATAATTCACAAAAAAAAAAATTATAATAATGTTAGCCTTGAAATCAAAAGACGAGTATTGATCGCACCCCGCTGCCTCTCTTGACGAACGAAGATGCAACTCTACCAGACACTGATCCTACCTGTCTTGCTCTACAATCCTGGGTAAAGACACAAGCGGATCAATCTATTTTGGGAGTCTTCGAGAGAAAAATACTTTGCAAAATGTTCGGACCCATCATCGTTAACGACGAGTACCATCGTCTAATGAACAATGAGCTGTTCAACGACATCGACGTAGTCAAGAGCGTTCAAATAAAGTGCGCTGGCTTGAACACATCGTTCGAATGGATGAAAATGCTCCGTCTCGAAAAGTCCTCGGCAAACTTGATGGGCGGCGCTGGAGAAGACGACCGTTGGATGGACCAAGTGAAAGAACTATTATCTAAACTTGTGTGACGAACTATTTGCGGAGCGCTACAAACCAAAGCGCATGGATTTCATTTCTACATGCGGCTACTGATGGATGTATTTTTGTTGTTGCTGCCATATGAGAAAAAGAAGAAATAAGTTTGTTTGAGGATGTGGTATTTTCGGACCTTTATTTTCTTGGGAATAACCAAATTTACTCTTTAGAAATCCCCATGTAGCTCACAACGTCCGAGAGATCACGTGACACAACAACTACGACATAGCGATCCTCTTAGCGGCATATATGGCACTCTCTTTAAGTGAAAAAAACTAAAAACACGAAGAAAACAAAAAAACAAGTACCCCCACAAATATTGACGTCCCTCGCAAACTACATAAGGAATGGTCAAACTCTCTACAGACTCTCTCTAAACAACTGGCGGATGTCCTTGACAAATACAAAGCTGACAATACCTTCATACAGGAAATGTGATGGACGGGACAGGGATACACACTACGATATGACTGTAACATCTTTAACAGCTGTCGTGCAAAAAGACACGAATTTGGGTGTGGATTCATAGTCGTCAAGATAATTCGAGATTTGGTCTCGCGGTTTAGTCCTGTAAGTGTGCAAATAGCCGCTACCCGCATCAAGGCAACATATTTTTACATTGTACTGAATTGTCTACCACAAAACGCAAAGGAAGATAGACACCTCAACGCTGCATACCACTGAGATAGCCAACTCGTAGTTCAAACAATTTTCTCAATTAAACAACCAAATTCCCCTTATTCTGATGTTTCCGACAACTCTATGATCACTGCTGCAACGTACTGCTGCACGCTCAGACTGGCCCTGGTTCGATGAGGAATGTCTGGAACTTAAAAGTTGATGCGTTCATGTTACCAGCTCGTTAACGCCGTCCATCTGCACCCACTGCGTTATCATCATCTATAGGTCGTTCAATTGTCGTGTTGAACTCCTTTAGCCTCGGTGGAGGACATTGTACTCCGTCACGATGATTGGCATGATTTCGTCACATTTGCTGCCTTCACAAACGAACGAACAGAGAACAAAATTTTTGTTCTGTATTAGGAGTACACTCTGCGTGATCGTGACCTGGTTTCCAATTATGTCTATACAGTCGGGTATCCTTGTTTTATAACATTTACTTATTGTTTTAGGTAAATTGTTGGGCTTCGCCTATATCCCTGTACTCTAACCCTGACGTCTTTGAACTATTTGGTTACTCCGCAAACGCTTTTTCCTTTTTGAAGAGATGTTTCGTCTGCAATGTAGCCTTATTTGCTGCTTTCTTTTCCTCAGACAAAACGCGGCATTCTTTATCGTACCAGCTGACTTATTTGAGTGTGATTTGCCATAACATAACGTAGTAAGGCCTTTGCGGCACCGTTAGTTGAAAGCGGCATTGGCTATCTCGGTGATATGCCGTTTTGCTGTATCACCAACGTTAACAATGGAGTTTTTTGTGTATAATCAGGGGATATCCTGTTTGCCTAGTCGATATTTTTGTGCTGAAATCCGGTTCCACTCACTACCACGCTTCTTGCCGATGAGTAACTACCCAGTAGGAAGTATCGTCATACACGACTTTGTCGTTAACGTGAAATATGTATGTACTTGTCGTCAAACACTCGGTAGACGACAAGCTGACCGACAAAATAACAACATTAGTATTTTGTGCATAAAACAAAAAAGTTCAATGTAACAACATAAAAGTGAAAAGAGGAAAGTAAAAGTAAGAACAAATTTTATTGTTGATATTTTTTGCGTACGACAAAACATTGACAACAGTTGAAATGACAAACATTTTTAAAAAGTGAAATTTTTGATATAAAAAAACCCTAGATGTCCCAAATTAAGCATTTGAATACTTTTCATAACGCCTCAAGAAATTTTGTTAAAGACTTCAAGTCTTAAAAAGACAAGCATAAATGCAAGTACATATGTATGTATATATGCCTACCATTTATTTACCCTTCTTTTCATATCTTATGTGCTACATTATAAATTTTTGGCCTTGTCAGCACCTGAACGTGCGGCGAACTGTTTCAAAAGTTAAAATTAAGACAACACCGTCAGCTGCAGCGCACATGTTGTTGACCTTCTTTAAGAGATTTCAAAGTTCTAATTTTCAACGTATGTTTGCTTATGAAATGTAAACTTTTGAAGCTGTCACGAAAGTGAAACAAATCACGTTCTGTCAAATTTTCTCATACACATACTCACTACATACATATATATATTAAAGATATGTACTTGACATTCTAGTGAATTTTTTTTTGTCTTTCGAAAAAATCAACAAAATTTGTTTTTGGGCGAAATATGCAAACACTATTTAAATTCTGATGTCATAGGGGTACAACAAACGTTTCACATCATATGCATTCATGTACTTATTTGAAATTCTAACAGCAATTTTTGAAAATTAAATAAAATGTTATGTTAAAAATGTCGAAATAATCTATACATGTATGTACGAACACATGCTGTATATCCCCTACACTCTAGGTTTATGCCACGAATGTCTATAGAAAGCATGTTGAAGTGTAGAGTTCACATGAGATTTCAATAAAGCCATAATAAATATTCTCTATCTCTCCCACAACTGGGCGATTATCCATGACCTAGAATGCAAAAATATGTAATGGTCGCATCAAGGACCAACAAAAATATTTCCACATGGAAATATTTAAAGATTTTTTTTGTGCAATTACGTCAAAGTTACTTTTAGTAAACTGATTGGTGGGGCGTACTAGCAGCAATGATGTGGTAGGTGGAGATGCGGCTGGTGGCTTTTCAATGACAATACTCTAAATGTAGTACGATTAAGGTGTACACAGTAAGGGGGAAAAAGGACACCATGATGATTGTGTGTGTGTGTGCGTTTTTTAATTTGGTTATGATAACTTAACAATGGTAAAAATTGTTTTTTATGGGAATTACCTATATAACTGTGCTAAAGAGCAAACCCCTTAATAATATTTGATGTGTTTTTTGAAATCACAAAAAAAAAACTAAATAAAATAAAGTTTTGCCGATGTATTTGTCAGTATTTTGCGTTAGTATTTTGCGTTTGAAAATCGGCGAAATATTAATTAAATAATAATAATTAAAAATAATGTGTTTCCTATAAAATAAATGTTGGTCAAAATTGAATTGGTTAATAAAATATATAAATAAATTAAATAAAATAGCAAAGTCTCTTTGGGTATCCTATTCCAATATGCCAGTTTCTTGCACCCCTTCTTGTGTCACCCATTCATTAAATATTCCTTTAATATAATAATATAGTACTCCATACGAATGACTTCAAATGCTGTCATGTTACAAATATTTGTGTGCTACTTAAAATATGCGACTCCGTCAAGGATTTATAAGACTGAGGTTAACTTTTAGATGTTTTTTTAAAACTTTATACTATACCCTAAAGGTTGCCACATGTATTCATTATACTCAAAGGACACATATAGAAAATATACATGTATGTCATGTAACTTTGCTAATTCGGAAATATATGCTAGATCATGATACAAACCATAAATGGAAACGGTTAGGCCTTCATTATACTCTCTCCATTAGGGTTGAAGGTATATATCATTTAATACGAGAACAAATGTAGACGAGTTGGGCCCCTTGTACCTTAAGACCAAATTCGTTTCTGGACTTTTTAATACGATTGAGTGATATTCGTCTCTCTGGCTGGCTTGCTGGTTGGCTGGTGGGCAGGATAACTCGAGTAAGCCATTACTGACCAATCGTTATGAAAATTGACAAGTATTAACACATTCACCTATCTTCCATACAAAATGACCTTATTTTAAATAACACAGTACAATGCATGATTTTGGGACTCAATTCTGAGAACTGCACGTGAAAGTAGCCCCAAAAAAGAAGAATAATAATATCGATTAATATCGATTTGAAGTTAGTTAGTATCGTATAGGGCAATTTGTCACTTTTTAGGCTCTTTTTTTTGTTCAACTTTGAGGGGGCCGGCGATAAAAGAAAAATGTACATGACTGGAGGCGGGAATCGAACCCGGGATCTCTCGCATGGTAGTCGCGTGTTCTAACCATAATGCCACTGCCGGTCCGGTTATCGACAATAAAACTACATATGACAGAATCCTGTGAGAGTTTTACATCTAGTATCACCATGAAGATCTGACCAGATAATGGTATTCACCGCACTTGAATATATTATATTCCCGCTGTTATGGTCTGCATTCATGTCGTTGCATTGAAATAATAATATGTTTATTAAGATACATGCATCACTAACAGAATTATTGTCCCGACAGCAGATACAAATGGCATCAGGAGTTTGTATACCGTTTGGAACCATAGTTCCCTTCCCAATTATCGTGAGAGTGCTAATTCATAATGCTGTCATCTTCCAGCTTGAAACAAAATTTCTCATACGAATGGCTTCATCCATCAGTAATTCAATCATATTTCGAAAAATTAACTTTAACAATGTCATTGGAAATTAATCCTGTGAACATTAAATTCTACAAGATCATATTTAGGTAATTACTACCATAAACTTCATTGGACATTTAATGAACTCATTATAGTACCAGGCCTGTAAACTTTATCAGGGCCATGTATTGTACACATTAAGTCGAACTTCAACCAACTCTGTAGAATCGACTAAAAAGCTCAAGCAAACTACCCGGTTCACTATCAACTCCTCATCTTGGCTACCTAGTTATAATTACCACCATCGACCAGGAACCGAAGATCCCAGTTAGACTGGAAGTAGTATTCCTACGATCTCAGGCAGTTAGCTTTATCGTCATAATTTTAAATTGCCGTTCATAGTTATATAAGAATTAGCACTCTATGTCTAGTTCTGCGAGACTGATCTTTTCAAAGGCCAAGGGTCAGCATAACTCGAGCATCAACTTTTAATTCATCAATGTCTTTTTTGGTTTTCACCACAGCCACCACCGAGGTGGTTTCTTAATCTAACGAACAGGCTGGAAAGCTTGTCAAGACAAGTTGCCTAGAGCAAATCAGGCTTCTCGTAAAACCAGTTTTACACCATGGACGAAGGTTGTAAGTGCATACGCCCCTATTACCGCTTTTCGCTAACGCACGACCGGCCAAGCGGTCAACCAATGATTCTCCCAGGTACGCGGTTGTGATACTCCTCGAAGTCCTCCGTAGAGGACCTCTTGCGAGAAGTTACATTTGACTGTCTGATTGGAAGAAAGCTAATACTACTTTGCATGATAGTTAACACTGATCGACATGAAGCCGTCAGTATATCAAAAATCTGACCTTATTCTATATAGCGAGGCTTCAGACAAGGCGACAGCTTATCATGCAATTTGTTAAACAACCTAATGAAGGTGATCAAGTGGAAGCTGTTGTAAAAACGAGTGTTAACATCATTTATAAAACTAACATTTTGTTTTCGTACGCCGATGATATAGATATTATTGACCGACATAGAACTGCGAGATGTTACTGCAACCTATTCAAGCATTGATAAGCAGTCGGCACAACTTCTTCTGGCGATAAGTAAGGACAAAACCCAATTTATTTGTTTCAACGAGCAAAGAATCTACTCGTTTGGAAAGGAGCTTGAACGTTTGCAACTGTTACTTTAAAATTCCCTACGCGCGGCAATTGATGGATGAATAGGTATATGTAATTTGTGAAAAATAAATTATGTAATGAGAAAATTAATTTTTAAGTACATAAAATAAATATCAGATCGCCAGCCATACTCGATATAAGGCCTTTTACATAACCAACTCCGCCAGTGAGCATCTCATCTCAAAACAAACACCCACTTGCAAATGCATCCCAATGTATTTCAAATGTAAATCAAATTATCACTTTCTAAGATTATCTTAGCATTGCATATGAAGCCATGGATTTCCGAGCTGGGGGACATCTAGGGTGAGCCACAGTACCATGCTTACACCATTTGAAACTCATTCACTGTGTTTATGTTCATCTATCATTGCTAAGGATTGACGTGATGTCAAAGTCAAACGATTTCACAAATATGTGAAAAACATTCAGTGCATACACATTACGATACATACATGTATGTCGCAGAATATATCCTTGAAGCCAATGGTGCAGTAATGCAGAATCACGCCACGCGAGTTATTGAAGAAATGTCGACCATAAATATTGGTATAATTAATTCGGATTGACAAAGTGAAGTGAGTTTAAAGATAACATACAAGTTTAAATACCCTTTACCTCATGTATATACGGTGATAACATTACAAACAAACCCTCAGAAAGTAGTATCTGTTTTGGTACTAACTTTAAACTTCCGAACGAACCACAATTCATTTTATTATATACAGATTTTTGAAAACTTGACATGGCTGCTTCTACTGAATTCGAAGTACTTACAACTAAATTATGTATGTAAAACTAGAAGAGTAAATTCGGTCATATGTGTGGTTGATACTAGAAGCGGGATGTCAAAGGTTTCGGTTTCCCTATTCATTCCTAAGTCAAAATTTCATAAGATCACATTGTACGTTGTTTATAAACTTTGAGAGCGAATTCGATCATTTGTATGGGAGGTACCATAAGCGGTGTGGCATAAATTTAGATTTTCTAAGGAGTTTTCTACTCGTACAAGAAATTGAATATATTCAAATATCACCCAGTGATCTGTTTGGACTGTATGGGAGAAATGTTATATTTTCAGAAAACCGGACATTTGGAATGGGATCAGAAGAGGTAGGCCAATATAGTCCGTATTTATACCTTAGTCAGAGTTCCATGAGAGTTTGACTGAATTCAGTGTACATACTAAAAAAATATGCATGTAGAATTATGAAGGTGAAGAAGGTGATTTGTATGGTAGGTACCATTAGGGATGTGGCAAATGTTTAGGTTTTCTAAGGTTCTACCGTTAATAATATGACAAAGTTTAAATATCCTGCAGTTTGCTGTTTGGGTTATAAGATAAACATAAGTTTTTCTAAAATAAGTCATGTTGTATGGGAGTTACCAAAAGGGGCTCTTCTTCCTATTCACAAACGCATAGCTTCATTAAGAAGACTTTAGTAAAGGTTTACTCGAGTTATCTTGCCCACCAGGCATCCAGCCAGCCAGGCAGATGGACATGGTGTCCGTCGTCTTAAAAAATCCTGAAACGAATTTGGTCTTAAGATACTAAAGGCCCAAATAGCCTCGTCACACTTTATCTGGTGAACAAATGATTGGGTTAGAAGCCAAGGAATGCAAGTGACAAAAACATAATTTCAATATATTTGCCTTCTAGTGCAAATACAGGTATTACTTGAACTGTTTTTTGGCTAGATATCAGCACTGGTAATAAAAATTGATTTAATTTCATGCCAGTAGACAGAGATAGTGTCAAGGAACACAACTGCATACTTATCTCAATTTTCGTCAATTTGTCAACCCTTTGCATCTCACACCCGTAAATATAGTCGGCATACTGACGTTTTTATACCCTTCACCAGGCGCAAAGGGTATACTGATTTTGTGCTTTCATTTGTAACACCCAAAAGGAGACGTGGTGGGTATGACAATATATATGTAGATATTAGGGCGAAGTTTCAAGTTTTAAACCACGCCCACTGATACGATTCCGCCCATTTTTTGTTGGATCACGAACTTTGCTGTCAATGATGCATATCCACACAAATTTTAAAGGCAATTAGAGAAACAGTCCTCCAGATATTGCGGTCCTATAGGCGGGACCATGCTCACTTCATATATCAAAAAAGGAAGTATTTTATTTACACCACCATAAAAATTTACTAAAAAATGCAAACAATCAAAGATAAACTCATTATACTCTCACCCTGCGGTTAGGAAGGTACATATCATTTGATACGACTCAAAAGTGTACCACATAGAAGGAGTCACCTTAGAACATAGGTTTCTTTGATCCAAATTCAATTCATGGCTTTTTAAGTCGTTTAGTCCATGGCTGTCTGTCTGTCTGTCCGGCAGGTACGCACGATAACTTTCGGAAGACGTAATTAATTGTGTTGACACTTTGCATGGGTTAATAATATTTTCCTAAAACTACTTATGGCATTGCATATGGGAGAGATGGCCACGCCCCTTCTCGTACCTGCCATACAAATGTTAGATTCCACTTTAGAAATCGAGTAATAATATTAATACACCCAAAGGGATCGTGCCCAAATTCTGTATTTAGTAAGGCTGTATCAGTATAAATTTTTGAAGAAAAAACTGGTAGTCAAGCCACGCCTTATTTGGTACCTCCCATACAAATTTATTATTCCGTCAAATTTAGAAATCGAGTAAGAATATCATGGCAACCAACGCGATCGTGCCCAAATTGTGTATTTAGTAAGACTATATCAGGATAAAATTTTGGAGAAAATTCTGGTAGTCTAGCCACGCCCCTTCTAGTATCACCCATACAAATTTACCATTCCGCCCACTTTGGAAATCAAGTAACAATATTAATACAACCATATTGATCGTGTGAAAATTCCATTTTTCCTTAAGCTATAAAAGAATAAAGTTTTGGAGAAAAAATTGGAAGTCTAGCCACGCCCTTTCTGGTACCTCCCTAAAATTATTATACTTGCAAATTTTATGTCTGTCAGTTGAGCCGACTGAAACTTTCTCACTGGTTTTTATATATATTTAGTTTGGACCTTTGACCTCTTGGGAAAAGGCTTAAAGTTGTCCGACCATAGCCATCATAGCCATAGCTCTTGGGCATTTCCGAAAATCCAATGTTGAACTTTCGCTGCAACCCTAGTTAATATAAATAATCAGCGAAAGATGTCCGCCTGTCTGTCCCGCGATTGCGCCGTAGTTTAAAAGATGTTAAGCTGAAATTTGGATTGTACTCTTCTACTCTCTAGTAGAGGTTATGTTCTGAGATGAACACGATCGGTCAGAAACTAATCCCTAATACCATACAAATTACTCCGTTTTTGGGGGTCTGTTCCTGCGATTCGTAGTTTAAGAGCTGTACAGGTGAAAATTTGATATATAATCTTTTATCCTCTAAGTGGAGGTTATGTTCTAAAATGAGCAATAGCAGTCAAAAACTGCTCCCACCTCTCATACAAACGTCCCTTTTTTAGGAGACTGTCCCCGAGATTACAACCGTGGTTACAGAGCTATCAAGCTGAAAATTGGTAGGTTAAATTCTAAAATGAACAAGATCGGATAAAAACTTTACCCACATCCCAAACAATTTACCCCTTCTTGGGGGTCTATCCCTGTGATTCATAGCTTAATAGCTATGCAGCTGAAATTTAGTGTGCAGGCTTCTATTCTCTAAGCGGAGATAAAGTTCTAAAATGAGCAGAATTGGACAAAGGCTAATCCCACTTCCCGCACAAAACACTCCCTTTTTGGGGGTTACAAATTACATAACAGTATTATCAGCTCATAAAGGGTGTTTAAATTGTAAGGGCCGATGTTGACAGTCAACCAAACCTAAACGTCAAGTTCTTTTCTGCATTTCATTTGATATTTCTTAATTTCAGACTAGCTCTAGATATTCTTATTTGAATATCAAATATCTAAAATCTTATCAGTATATTTTTAAGTTTAATACTTCTTAAAGTCGTCAAATACATATTTCGTGCAAATTAACCACAACTGTTATTGTAGCGGAAACTTTATACAGACTTTCATTCATAGAAAAAACCAGGTATTCATCTGAATTCCTCTAATTAACTCCATAGTGAACAATCGCATTGCTCGTTCATTTGAAATCAGCAGTTCAACGAACGCAATTACTACAAACCAACGGACAACATTTCCAAAAAAAATAAGCAAACATAATGAAAACCTACAACAAGAAATGTAACACGATTTTAATTAAAATATTTTTACATCTCGATATCAAAGAACTTTTTTAAAACAAATAAAACGAAAGCATACAGACAATAATGTTGTTCTACAAAGGCTTCTTAAAATCCTTTAATTTGTCAAAAAAAAAGAATGGAAAGGCAACAAACTCGCCTGAATAATAACAATTGTTATAATTCAAAGTGATTTATACATTCATAAATATCATGTGCATTCTTTATTAATAACAATACATACCTTTAGTCCGAATTTCGTATTCATAAAGGATCTGCAGAAATTTATGAATGTTGATAGGTTTCACCAGTAATGTCCGGCATTCAGCTGAAGTCGCATTTTATTGTAGTCACTGTATGTGTATGCGAGTGTCTGTAACTGCTGTTAATTTTTGATCTCGTTTTTGTTTTTTATTGTAAGCTATACAGTTTGTTTGTATGTGCTTTGTTGCTTTTGCAGTTATACGTCGCTATTGCTGTAGTTGTTGTGCTCTTCTTTTCAATGAATTCAATGAATGACGTCACTCACTTTATAAAATATTTAACATTTTACCATACCATTACATCTTTTATATCTTTTGTTTTTCATCTTTCGTTTTCAGCGCGTAGCTTTTCTACTTAACACGCGTAACACATCCACTCAACAACACCGGCTTTAATAGAATTGTTTTTTTT
The DNA here is from genome assembly GCA_964034835.1 of Muscina levida. Classification (NCBI taxonomy): domain Eukaryota; kingdom Metazoa; phylum Arthropoda; class Insecta; order Diptera; family Muscidae; genus Muscina; species Muscina levida. The sequence continues at coordinate 54,395,345 of OZ035882.1, forward strand.
TTCTCATGCTCACCAACAGTTTTGTTTTTTATCGTGGCTATTTTTCTTCAGTTATGTTTAAATTCACTTTCACACTGTGAAGTCACTGCTTTAAAGAGATGGCAAGGGGGGCAGGAAAAAACAAATGGTGAGTGGGAAAAAGCAGCATATCAAATAAAGAAAAATGGCAGAAAAAAACACCATGACATTTGTCCCACTGGCAGGACGATGTGGAAAAATATTTTATAATAAAGATTTCTATACGACTACATACATAGAAGTGGACCACTACAAATGCAATTTCATTTTGTGCAGATGAATGAACACACAAACACATAGTTTTATGTGTTTGCCTTGGGGCAGTTATTGGTATGATGAAACCCCCAAAACAGCAACTGTTCAAATAGTCACATAGCGTAGCTTAAGTTCAAAACAGGGTCTAACAGAGTTCGCCTTGAGGCCAAGTGTTCATTTCTTGCAGTAAAATATGAAATGGAGTTGTGGTGCATAGAACGTATGCGTGTACGAAGGAAGCAAAACTTGGTTAGGTGTAGTTATAGTGTTCAAATACTTGAATCAGAAGGCCGGTTTCAGTTTTATTCGAAAAATAGCTTTTGTTCATCATTTCGGATTTCGAGTACCTGATTTAGTAAAAAAAAACGAGTTAACCGGTTTTGTCCAGTTCTTTGGAAATTGAATAATAAAACTAAATATGAAATTATATTCGAAAAAAATACGAATATTGATTGCTATTCTGAATGCTATGTTGACATCTCATGTTATTAATGTCAAAAAAAGATTTAAAATTCAGTTTGCTTCAATTTGTGCCCCATTTAAATCGCAGTTTAAACAAAAGATTTAAGGAATTTTAAAATTATAATATAAATGGAAACTATGTTACGTATAATTTTCGAACGCGTTTTCTGTAACCAACACGGTACAACAATTTTAAGCACATTGAATTGAAACTCAATTCAGAGACCTGCACGTGAAAGTAGCCCCAAAAAGAGGAAGTTCTGCATCATTCGTATTGTCAAGTTACATACCATAATAATTTAATATCGATTTGAAGTTAGAAAGTATCGTATAGGGAAATGTGTCACGTTTTAGGCTCTTTTATATGGCGGCGTATGATTATCATATATAATATTCCACGTAAATCATACGCCACGAAGTAGAACAGTTTTATTGTAACTGCTACATAAACAAAGATCAAAATCATTTGATGAATGGATTAGTGAAACTGTTGCTTACGTTATATGAACAGATTAAAGGAATTGTAATTTATAATTTTTTAAATTTGTTTTTATTAAATCGGACTTGTGGTTCTCGAATTATGTCAAACAAATGAGCCTAAAAACAAATTCCCCTATACGATACTTACTAACTTCAAATAGATATTAAATTATTAGGGCATGTAATTTGACAAAACGAATGATGCAGAACTTCTTCTTTTTGGGTCTACTTTCACGTACAGTTCTCAGAATTGAGTCCCAAAATCTTGTTTTGTACTGTGTAATGTAATGGTCATACGATTATTTTTAGCTCAAGGTGGAGATTCCATACGGAATATCTCTTTTGGCTCTGAAGTAAAAAGGAGAAAAATATGCGAAACAAACCTATCCGATAAAAGTACATCAAGTGCCTTATGATGCGCAAAAATTTAAATTTTTTACCATTAACCTAATTTTGTGCTTGTGTTTGAGAGTTATTTTGTGATTAGTGCAGTTAGTGTTGCCTTTATAAGAACAAAAGCGGGATTTCGTTCCTTTCGTGAAAAAAAAAAAACTAAAATATAGTTGCCTTCTTACACACGAATAGCAGATGAAAAACGGCCACTTATGTCTTGGGCGATGCTAGAATATGTTGTGTTTGAACGGTTGTCGACAACTAGAATGTCATAGCATTTCGTTATCGAGAACACTCCCGACACACAAATTTTTCGACAGATTCATTATGTCTAAACGCGCTTTTCACTTTATTTCGTATTTACTGTCATACGTATAAGTAATTAATAAAATTACACATAACTCATACGCTCTGGCATGGGATAACTTCATATCTCCACAGAACACAGTGCAAAAAGAAAAAATAAAGGATTTTCCAATGAGAGGTGTTATTGTGAATGTCCCGCTATTTCGGTAGCTGGTACATTTGAAGCTTTTATTCTTCGACATTTGACAAGTAGAAACTACGCCATTACTAAAAATGGAACGATACACGCTTCAACAATGCATTGAAATTGTTAAAATTCGCTACAAAAATGTTGAAAATCTTGCAGTCACAGTTAGCAATAAGAACCACGTTCGTAAGTTGTAATGGGGCATTTAAGGAAGGAAGAAAGAAGTTTTTTTTCTTAAGTTTTTTTATTTGTTCCAAGTCCATAATTACCTCAACTATTTTCAGGCCTTCGGTTTAGAGTAGTTTCCATCAAATATTAGAATATTTTATTACATATATTATAAAAATTATCGAATTAAATTTGAAATTGTGTATTAAATTACACAGTGCGAAGTTAAATAAAAGAAAATGAAAAATCATGTGTAAAAATAGATTTGGGTTAGTTCATGTCTTCAGAGACCTACATTAAAACTTTCTGGGGAATATTTCCTCGGAACATTTTAACCCTCTATCTGCCACCCATGCTGAACATTTTAAGAAATTTGACTTTTAAGCTGTTTATTTAAAATTCATCCTAAATGTCCCATAAGGGTGGGAGCTAGAGGGTTCAAATGTTCTGATGAAATATTCCCCAGAAAATTTTAATGTATGTCTTCGAAGATATTAAATATCCCAAATGTATATTTACACATGATTATTCAAATTCGTTGATTCGACTTTTTTACCAACAAAAATTAAACTTCAAACCACTGTAAAAAAAATTGTGACGTAGTGGAGCAAAATGGAGTTTAGGGTTTTGTTATAATATGATACTAGTTTGATTCACTTCTGAAGAAGCTTGTTGCAATCTTAGCTCAAATGTAGCCTTATTAACATTTAACTTTGATTTTATTTTATAACCTTTGACTCGTACAGGCTATTTGTCTTCGGTGACTCTTAGTGAAATTTTACGGATAAAATTTTTATCGAAGATTCTAAGCCTTGACCTCCCCGCAAAGTTGACATCTAAACAGTTTCTCAAAATTGGGCCAAAAATGTCCCACACGCGTGGTAGCTAGAGGGTTCAAATGTTTCGAGGAAATATGCCCCTAAATGTTTTAGTATAGGTCTCCGAAGACATGAAATACGACAAATGTACTTTTATAGCTGATTTTTTATATTCTTTGAATCTACTTTTGACCAAAAAAAATCAAACTTCACACCACTGTAAAAAAAAATTGTGACGTCGTGGAGCAAAATGGCGTTTAGGGTTTTGTTACTGAGGTTAAATGCTATCGTTTGAAACTGGTTTGGTTCAACCCCGAGACAATGACCCTCAAAATGTGTCATAGTGTTATAAATCCAAGTACTTGAAGTCTGAGTTATGTGCATGACAGTATTGTACTTACGTATACGTAAATATACAATCAAATATTGGGACAAAAGGTATATCTGAGGTTTCCTAAAATTTCCTTATATGCCGAAGTGAAAACATGTCAATGAAATAATCCATAAAAAGTAAATGTCAGGATACTTAACCCTAACTAGTGATATGGATATCAAATAAATGAAGGCAATCCCAGCTTTTTAAAATATTATTTTATTTTTGTTTTGCATTTTCAGGAGAAAATTTTGCAAAAAATTTACTTTTATATTTTGTCCTTGAATATCCTTGATAAGATAAAATAAACAAATCTGGTAAAAATAAATTTTTAGGCATAATAAAATTTTATTATTCTATCTTTTTATTTTGGATAAGTCAGTCGAAAGTTTTTAAGTTTTAGGAGTTACTACCTTAATGAAGAATTCTGTGTATTTGAAAAGAGTATCCTAATAGTTTTTGAGAGAGTAGAAATGAAAATTAGTGCATGTGTTTTTTCGTTAGTGCAAAACGTTGAAGTGAGTAAGTTCAAGAGTCACAGGGTGAGATCTTAGTTCAAACTGGTTTTTATCCGGAACAGAGTTTGAACATCGACAATTTATTGCAGGAATGCCTTCAATATTATGACAGTTGCACTAAACCAGACACCGAACTTAAAAAAAGAAACTTAATTTCCCTTTACACCCCATCAATGTGGTAAGGGATAGCTTCTCGCGGTTTTGTGAATTAACACGCTTTCTTTTTAGATTCACAACTAACGGCACCTACTTGTTTATCGACGAATGCGAACTTCACTGTTTAAGAAGCTTTTTACTAGACATGTCGATTGACTCGACACTTATACTGCGAAGTTGCTGTCGACAACATCGAGGGGGGCCGGCAATGAAAGAAAAAAATATTTTTTCTTATTTCTTTTTTTAGTGGACTGGAGCCAGGAGTTGAACCTGGGATCTCCCGCATGGAAGTCGCGTGTTCTAACCATCATGCCACGGCCGGCCCACCAGACACCGAACAACACCACTAAAATTGCACACGAGATACAGAAGGAAGGACCAAAATGTAAGTAGTCATACATTAAGAAACTTATCTGTGAATAGATTAACCAGACCAAGATTTAACAACACTTAACCGTTTTGTATTGCCACCTAAGTGGTTAAATTTCAACCACTAGAATTAACTCTGTCCCATTGGAAACTACAAAACCAAATACTAAGATTTTATATTTGTTATTTTTTCCTATTCCAATAAATAAAGTGACACACTCGGCTTTAATCTACAAGCAGCAGAGAAACAAAGGTAGATTTAAGAAGAACATAATAAATAACACGGTAAAGTGTTTACCAACTTTTCTTTCTTACATTAAAGCATGTTTAATTTCCTTCACAAAAATAGAATAACAAGTTTGCAAAGGACGAGAATAATTCAACGTAATTGTCGCACTTTGTTTAAGCCTTAGCGATATTCATATCACCCCCAAAAAAAACAAAGTTACGTAAGTTAATAAATCATTCATGTTTTAACACTTGGCTCATGGCGACAAAGATGATTGTACAAAAGTTTGGACGTCAAAATGTCCAAAAGAAAATCACGAGAAAAATTAAATTTAGTGGCAAAAAGTTCCTCATATCGTATTCGAAAGGAATCTTTTGATTATACAACGTGGGCTGTGATTTCTGTGCAGCAGTTGATAACATCCTGGGAAACAAAAAAACAAACAACAAAGGAGGTGTGATACTGAATTGATGGCGTCATTGTTGCGTTTTTGTTCTGCCATTAACTATTAATCAAACGCACGGTCAATTTATCAGTGCAAAACATGGTGCCAGGTTGTTTACGTAAAACCCTTTAGGATTGAATGAGTTGATATGTGAAATAGGAATCTAAATTTGTGAATTAAGAATCAAAGACAAGTTTTAGTTCGTTTAACCGAATTACAACCTCAGTAAAAACCTAAAAAAATATTGCTGTACTAAAATATCAAATAATGAGCTTGAATATGTGCTCAGAAAAAATGGGGAGGTGGTATGAGAGGTGGGAGTATATTTCGCTCATTTTAGAACTTAACCATACGAAATTATAGCTCGATAGCTCTTAAACTCGGGGTGTTATGGTGGGGACATACATAAGTCGTTGTGTTTTACATCTAGTATCGTCGTGTAGACTTGACCAGATGGTGGGCTCAACCTCACTGGAACATACTACTATGCCGCTGTGAAGGCCCGGATCTAATTCTACAATTGAAAAAAACGTAATTTCCCTTTACACCCCATGAATGAGGTATGGAATAGCTTCTCGCGTTGTTGTGAGTTAACAGGCTTTCTATTTATAGATTCACAATTAACGACACCTACTTGTTTATCGACGAATGCGAACGTCACTGTTTGAGGAGCTCTTACTAGACATGCCGATTGACTCGACGTTAATACTGCGAAGTTGCTGTCGACAACATTCGAGGGGAGCCGACAATGAAAGAACATTTTTTTTTGTTCTTTTTTTTTAAGATGACTGGAGCCAGGAGTTGAACCTGTGATCTCCCGTATGATAGTCGCGTGTTCTAACCACTATGCTACGGCCGGTCCCAATTCTACAACACGCCAAGAAACATTCAAATTGTGCTGACTCTTATGTGGGCGTACCATATTGAAGTACAAGCTTGAGGCTGGCACTCCATCCGATTTGGCCCTTTCACTGTTATTATTTGCTACTTGGTCTTATTATATTCTATTATTGGTCATATGAACCTGGGGACCGGCCGTGGCATGATGGTTAGAACACGCGACTACACGTGTTTAACCTGGGAGATCTCAGGTTATACACCTGGCTCCAGTCATGTAAAAAAAAAAATATTTTTTTATTGCCGGCCCCCTCGATGTTGTTCGTCAGCAACTTCTCAGTATTAGTGTCGAGTCAAACGGCATGTCTAGTAAAAGCTTCTCAAACAGAGACGTTCGCATTCGTCGATAAACAAGTAGATGCAGTTAGTTGTGAATCAAAAAAAAAATAGAAAGCATCTTAATTCTCAACAGCGCGAGAAGCTATCCCATATCTCATTCATGGGGTGTAAAGGGAAATTAAGTTTTAATTTTTTATTGGTCATATGGACAGTAATCATTCCATACTCAACACTGATGCAAACTGCAATTATGCTCCACACAGCCATCTGCTAGGAATTTTAACTCTAGGCTACACGCTTTGAACATCACACAAACATAAAATAAATAATTACTTTCCAATAGGAAGAGCACAAAGAGTCTGTCACATTTATAATCTTTCTTCATCTTTGAGCTAACATAATTGAAATAATATTTCAGAACTGTTTTTTTTGGATAATTCGGACAAATTGAAAAAATCAAGTGAACGAGCTGGGATTCGAACCGGCACCCATCGCCGTACGCGTTTCGTCTTTGGGTAGAGACTCATCAAAAAACCAGTTCAGAAATATTATTTCGATTATGTAAGCTCAAAAATTAAGATTAAGTGACATCTATAATCACTGTCTTCCTCTCTCTTTCATAATAAACATTTCCAATTAATCGTATTCCCAATACACTCACTTATAATCTTTCACTTTATACTGAAACTAGTTCATAACAACGTTACAGTGTTCGTGCAATCGCTGCTACACCCTTTTTAAAGGTTTCGTGCTATCATCACCAAGACACTGAGAGTGCAACGCCACACTCAACTCTCTTAAACTCTTAGTTTACCAGCGTCACTTTTGATCTTATTACAGCCAATATGTGGCACAGCAAAGCTATTCCTTAGTCAAACGATCAGGCAGGCGGTTTACCTAGGGCAAACTGCCCTGGGCACACTTGACCTCCCGTAGCACCATCTTTAGACTCTTTGGTCGGAGCTTATAAAGAAGAACTTCTTTACGACCACTTTTTGCCTTGCAGGGCCAGAAAGAGGTCCACTGGTGGTTTCCTCGGGTCCGTGGGGTCGGTAATCCCCAAAGGCCTCCCGGTGGAGACACCCTGCGGGGTATGGGGACAGACAGACGGACACCACCAAAAAGGAGGAGTCTGTATGGGAGGTGAGAGTTGTTTTACTCCGATCTTGTTTAGATTATAACTTAACCTCGCCTTTGAGAATAGCAGATAGAATACAAAATTTCTGCTTAATAACTTTTTAAGTACGGCTGTAATCGTGGGCAGACATACGCACAACCCCCCACAAGGGAGAGTTTGTGTAAAAGGTGGGATTAGTATAACTTTTACACTACAGCTGTAATGATGAGGACAGACAAACGGACTATCCCCAAAAGGGGGAGTTGGAATGGGAGGTGGCAGTAGTATTTTTCGATTTTTCTCATCTTAGACCAACCATCGCTTAGAGTATAGAAGCAAATTTCATATCGATAGTTCTTAAACTGTGGCTATAATCGCGGGGAAAGTCGGAAAGGCAGATGGACATCTTAAAATCGTCTCAGAATGCGACGATGATCATTATACCCCCATCCATAGGGATAAAGGTATAAGTTACTGATCGTTTTGAACTTTTATCAGTATTGATATTTTTTAAAATAAGTATGATTGTAAATAGGCAGAATAGCAACATACCCTCTGATAATAACCATACAAAATTACATATTTTTGGATAACACAGTGCGACACACTTTGTCGAATATAGGTATATACAAATATAATATAGGTATATCAAACGATAGCAGTTGGCGACAGTAACAAAACCTTAAACTCCATCACAATTTTATTTTTAGAGTGGTTCGAAATTAAAAATTTTTTTAATCAAAAGTCGAATCAAAGAATATGGAAAATAATGTGTTAAACTACGTATAGGATAGTTCATGGCTTCGGAGACCTATATTAAAATTTTCCGGGGAGTATTTTCTCGGAATAGTGTAACCCTCTTGCTCCCACCAGTATGGGGCCCAATTTTGGTTAGTGAGTTTTAAGAGCTATTTAATAGCCTTAGATGATGGCATGGATTTGTTCAGAGAAGTTATTTGGAATATGTCAAAAATCCAGATTCCCTACGGCTATACTAAAAAAAGTGAAAAAAAAATTAATTTTTGTCGAAGTTTCTTAAAAATAAATGAGGGAATTTAAATTTTTTGAATATGCTATTCTAGTAATTTTTCAAGCGGACTATAAGCTACTTAGCTTAAGGATAGAATTTACAGTATTCACAATTGTAGGAACTGTTGGCCAAAACTGATTTTAATATTTTTGGAAAGACCCAAGTATTTCCAAAAAAAAAAAAATTGGTAACCATCTTAGGCGAACTCAGTAAAACCTTTTACTCTGCTCCGGTAGTACTATCGAACCTAGGATATAGTCACGTTCGGGTGTTTTTTAACTGTTGCTCTGTTTTACAAGCTAGACTATTATTGGGAAAGGTAATAAACATATTTTATCCAAAGGTGCTTGATATTTTCAAATGATTGTTATAGTCTTTGTTTCGAACTTTCATAATAAAAATAATCGAACAGAAATTCATAATTGCAAATTGTTTGAGTAATTTATATGGGCGAAACACAACTTATTGGCACATTTCAACGTTTTTGTTTTTTTCAACAATTATAACAACATTTTAGCATTAATCTTATTTGCAGTGATCGTTTGTTTTTTTTGGGTATTTTGAAGTAAAAAAATTTAAAAATTAAGCACCACGGATTATTTTTTAATTATATTATTTTTTATATTATTTTAATTTCTTTTATTAAAATTAAAAAAATTGTGTATATTTTTAAAAAAGCCATCATGCCACTGTTGGCTCCCTTGCGCACTCTCTCAATTTCAGACTGCTATCAGTACAATGAAAATTCGGGTAGCCGAAGGGAAGCTGCACTGTACTGCACATATTCACATTTTGTTTCACATATATTTTTTGTCGCAATCTTCAAATGCATTTTTTTATTTTCATAGCTTTCACTTTTGACACACATTCCATTGGGGTGAACTTTCCCCAATATTTTTTGTTATTTTATTATTCCTTTTTTATTCTATTTCCAGTTTGGCTATTGACACTATTGCTCAACACAAATTCGTTTGGTTTCCCCCACGCAACAACAACATTGCGTCAGTATAAGATGTTAATCCTTTTGTATTCCATTTGGTTTTGTGGTTCGAGGGGACAATCACGGTAGCACTCTAATGCTTAGAAATATTCCATTTTGGTTTTTGCATGTTAACACTAATCTGTAACTTAAGCTCTTCAATGCACATTGAGTATCCTTGTTGGATGGATATTAATAATTTAACACAATTCCTGGAATGTTTAACTCTATAATCATCATCACTTTATATTTTCCTTTATTGTGAATTGAAAGCATAATTGTAATTACATAGCAACGCCGCCTACAAACATTCAAACAATGGTTGATGGTCGTGTCACTTTAACAATCCGATAATACAAAACAAGCGATACCAACCAACAAACCGATACCACTCAGTGCATCTGCAGCTGCATCATGCAGGAGACGCTCGCGACGATGGAGTGGGTGTCAGCCCAACACTCGTTATTTATTAAAGACATAACATATCCGACATTCACTGGCAATGACTTTAATGGGAGAGAGACAATTCAATCCATACAGAGCATCAATACGGGCTCGAGAAGTTTCGATACGCGCGTTGTGCGTACGTGTATCCTTGAATTCTAAAACGAACTGAAAACAATCTTGTGAACTACAAATCGTCACCCAATTAGGTTTGTTGTGCGAGACGACAGCAGCATCCAGCGACCAGCATCCACACAGATGATGTTAAGCCACAAAGCGAAACACTCACCACTCGGCTTGAGGCATGCGCGTAAAACAACTTGACTACAGTTCTCTTGAGTGACATTGTTACATTTTATGGGGCAATGTTAATGGCAAGAATATGTTATGCACAGAGCTGTATTACAGACAGAGTAACACAATGTAAATGCCACTCTCTCACACTTTAATCTCAATCTCTGTAGGATGGCACATAGCAAATGTAACACAACAGTTCACTGCTACAGCAATCTCTTAAACTAAAAGTTTTTTATGGTACATAAACTTAACATTGCTTTAAATCTGTACGGTAGCAATATATGTATATGTATGGCCTACAATGACGTGTAACAGTTGTGTTAAGTGTTTACTCCTGAGGCACATTTTAGTTAAATTTAAAATTAAATTTTGTGTTATAAAATGTTCTTATTTTATTCTAAAGCGGACTTGCAATGACTTTAATCTAATGTTTACAAGGATATGATTGGCAATCAATAGTGGGATTTTCAGGAGGATCAGTAGAACAATTTTTATTTTTATTTCTGAGAAAAGAAGGAGAATGAGAAAAAGAAGGGAAGCAAGGATGAGTAGTATATAAATATATAGATTTAAAAAATTATATGTTTATACATATATAACTGAAAGTATAGAAAATTACAGCCATGGTATATATAGAGAGAGAAGAGAAGGTCCTTATCCAATCATCTAGGTCCAGTTAACAGTGGAAGGCACCGTATGAAACCTATTAAATTACTTACTCCGACTGAGGAGAGAGACGACTCTAAGTCCTCTATACAACCTTTCCTACAGTCTAAAGCGGTACTGCTACAAATAAGATGTTCCTACGTCTCGAACTCTTCCTCTTCCACACTGTGTCGTGTTTTCATATAACCGACACCCAAAAATAAAAGGTATTATCATAAAAGGATGAAAATTACCACGCATTGTTTTTATATGTTGGATAGAAAAAACAATTAGTTTTCCTAAAATCGGTCCCAGGACACGTCAACCTCCCATATAACTTGAAATGAAAAACACTTATAATATACAAAGTTGTTGTTGTTATTGAATCAAATTTGGCTCTAATTATCTCTGATATATTACAGCTGTTACAACTGTTATGAATTTTATGAAAATATCTCAAAGGATATGCCCACCTCCTATATATCCTGAAATGGAAAAACATTATACTTTTAGAAATGATATTGAACCAAATTTGGCTCGATTTGTCTGTGATATATGCCTGATAACAGCGTTAGATAATATGAAATTATCTCAAAGGACACGCCCAACTACCACAAGAATTATATTTTAGAAAATATAAGTCTTTTCCATTACAACGTATATAGGACGTGGGAGTGTGCTTTGAGATAATTTCGGATTTTATTAGGGACAAATCTAATCAAATTTGGTTCAATATCATTTCTAAAAATAGAATGTTTTTCCATTTCAGGATATATGGATATATGTCAGCATGTCATTTGAGATATTTTCATATAACTTAACACAGTTTTCTGTAATATATCAGAGACAACTTGAGCCAAATTTGGTTCAATACCAACAACATATTTATAAAATATTAGTTTCTCCATTTCAGGATATAAACTGAAAATAAAAACCGAAAATTTAAATTACAAATTAATAAGGAAAGGAGGGAGACGAGAAAATTCCTTTATTTTAAATCTACACCCTTGCTCAAGTCTTATATCCTATTAATATTATAAATGTGAATGTCTGTATGTTTGTTTGTTTGTTTGTATGTTTGTTGCTCAATCACGCCTAAACGGCTGAACCGATTTCAATGAAATTTAGAAGACAGTTAGTGCACTATATGGAAATTACTATAGGCTATATATTTTGTAATTTTTTACCCTATGGGCGGAGTGGGCGTGGCAAAACTTTTTTTAGAGCTAGAGAGATAAAATTTAATACCCAGATAGTACTCGACAACATGAATATGAATATGCTGACGAAGTTGTTATTTTGGACCAGTTGGCGGAGTGGGCGTGGCAAAACTTTTTTTTAGAGCTAGATATATAAAATTTGATACCCAGATAGTACTCAACAACGCGAATACGCGAATATGAATATTCAGACGAATATTCAGACGGAATTGTAATATTGGGTCAATAGGCGGAGGGGATGTGGAAAAACTGTATTTTAGCCCTAGAGAAATCAAATTTAGTACATAGATAGTACTCGGCTACACGAATATGAATATGCTGACGAAATTTAAATGTTGTGTCAGTTGGCGGAGAGGGCGTGTCCAAACGGTATTTTAGCCCCACAGAAATAAAATTCGGTATACAAATAGTACTCGACAATACGAATATGAATATAAAGACGGAATTTAAATATTCGATCAGTGAGCGAGTGGGCGAAGGGGGCGTGGCAAAACAGTATTTTAGTCCTTGAGAGATAAAATTTAATACACAGATAGCATTCGACAACACGAATATAAATATGCAAACAAAATTTGAATTTTGGGCCAGTAGGGGGAGTGGACTTGGCAAAACTGTATTTAAGCCCTAGAGAGATAAAATTTAGCACCCAGATAGTACACTACAACACCAATATAAATATGTAGACGACATTTAAATTTTCCATAATTGGGGGAAGGGGGCGTGGCAAAACTGTATTTTAGTCCTAGAGACATAAAATAAATATACAGGTTGTATTCGACAACACGTACATAACTATGGAAGAAATTAATATTTTGGATCGGTGGGCGGAGTGGGCGTGGAAAACAGTATTTTAGACCTAGAGATACCTAGATAGTACACGACAATAAGAATATGAATATGTAGATGGCATTTTGGGCCAGTGGGCGGAGGGAGCGTGACAAAACTGTTTTAGCCCTAGAGCGATAATATTTGATATACAGATAATAAAAATTCATTTAGTGTACTAAAAGTACATTAATGTACCAAAAAGTACAATTTAGTGTACCAAAAAGTGCTTTTATTGTACAAAAAAGTACAATTATTGTTAAAAAAAAAGATTTAAGGTATCAAAGAGTACTTTGATGTTGTTGTTTATTTTTGTCAAAAAGTATTGTTATTGAAGCAAAGAGCAAGAATTGAAGAATTGTGTCAATAAATTTTATGGACTATTTACACTGCGTCAATTTATTTTGTAAAAATTTTTGGCAATAAGTCGTCAGAAAAAGTTTGTCGAAAAAATTTAAAGGGAAATACTGACAATGATGTCAGTACTATAAATTGAGCCATGAATATATACATGTTTTTATGGCTATATAAGGTAATATTTGTATACAGATAGTAATTGGTGCTATAGATATGAATTTGCTGACGTATGTTTTAATATCGGTTAGGGGGACGTTGTTTGTTTGGTCAGGTTAAGGAGTCACTTGGGATAACGAATAGTTTACAGAGCGTACAAGAACGACGCTTAAGCTTAGCCCTTTAAGTAGGCATGCCAAACATATTATAGGTATTCAACAATAAGGCAATAGCGAAGCATTGCCGGGTCCACTAGTATATACTAAAAAATATATTTTTATACCATCAGTGGGACACCAAGTACCTTAAGACGGAGCCATGCCCGTCTGTCTGGCTAGCTGGTGGGCAGGATAACTCGAGCAAATTTTTACTGGTGGACGGGAGACGGGTGCTCGACCATGAAGACATGCGACATCTTTTTAGTGGCCATGCGGATAAGCACGAGTTTGGATGTGGAAAAGCGATGATGACAAAGACGAGTTCTACGAGAGCCTAGAAAATGTATATTACCGTAGCCAGAGCCATGACATCACAATTGTACGAGGTGATTTTAATGCTAAAATAGGCAGGGAGACTGCATTTGAGCCTACCATAGTCGTACAATGGCATCAGACTGATGGATTTATCTGCGGCAAGATATATGGCAGTTAGCATCACTAGATTTGACCATAGAAATATTCATAAGGCAACATGCTTATCTTCAGATCAATTGACTAGGAATCAGATTGTAGCATGGAGTGTTCTGGACGTTCGAGTGATCATGGGGACAAACATTAACTCCGATCTCTACCTTACCGCAGTTAAGGTACGCACAAGGCTAAGCATGGCGAAAAATGTACGTAACCAGGCACAACGAAGCTGGACATCAGACCACACAGGTAGCGGACGCCTATTTCCAACCATCTAACCATCTACATTGCAGCCAATGGCTACGCTACCTGTTCGTGAACAGCACAGGGAGAGGAGACGTGAGGCAACTCGTCTTTTAAGATGGAAAAAAGGAGCTAAAGAAAAGATAGGAAGAGTGCACAAAGTTGCTCCGAAGTAGAGGGGAAGCCTTTAATTTCTACCAGAGATTAAAGTCGAGAATGCGTGAAACAGGGTTGCCCTCCTGCAAGGACAGCGATGGCCAGCTAGTGACGGACCCTGATAACATACTGAAGATATGGAGAGAATATTTCAGCAATCTACTGGATACGGACACCACTCCAGAAGGCCGCACTCTAATCCATGACGATGGTATTAACTGTCCATCTCCGAGCTAGAGCGAGATACTTGTGGCAATAGTCCGCCTTAAAAACAAAAAAGCTGGTGGAACCGATGGTCTCCCTGCTGCATTGTTTAAAGCAGGCGGGGGGGAGCTTGCATTAGTTCATGGAGAACATCTGGCTGGAGGAGAGCATGCCTGGGGATTGAAATCTCAGTCTGTTATGTCCCATATACAAGAAAGGTGATTGTAGTGAGTGTAAGAACTACCGTGAAATAAGTCTATTGCCTATTGCGTACAAGGTCCTTTCAAGCATATTGTGTGAACGTCTAAAGCCAATTGTAGAAAAACTAATTGGACCATATCAGTGAGGCTTTAGACCTGGCAAATCTACGAAAAGCTGACCGACACCTACCACCTCTTTGTCGACTACAAAGCTGCCTTCGACCCTCCGATAACGAATATACTATATAAAGCCATGTCTGAGTTTGGTATCCCTGCAAAGCTAATTGGACTTTGTATATGTACTAGGGTGATCAATTATTCGGGTTTTTGCGAAAACCGGTTTTCGAATTATTCGAAAAATGGCATTTAAAAAAAACCGGTTGCTTTTTATGAAATTCACAAAAAACCGGATAATCCGGTTTTCAAATGTATGCCAAATAAAAAATTAAAACACAATTTTTGACAAAAAAATGGCATTGAAAAATAGCAGAAAATAATTCAAAAATACTTAAAAAAAAAGGAAACATATAGTTTAATTATAATTACAATGCAAAACATTACAGAGATCAGTTTGTTATTTTAACAAAGACAAACAAAACATAACAATTCATTTGTAAATACTTGATTGTATATAAATATATTTAATTTAATCTTTAGTTTTCCCTAAAGTAACATTTACAAAAATAAGATACAATTTAAGTTCTTGGGTGTATACCTATTTTATTCTTTGGTTCTTATAAAACTTGCCATTGAAAATTCCCTTTCACTCAATGTACTAGTTGGACTTATTGTGTTCAAGGCGTTTAATAATCTGATAATAATAATAATACAATTTTTGGTAGATTTTTTAATGGTAGTTTTAGGATTTTGAACGTTTTTTATAGCTTTATTTAGTTCTGTTTCTATAGTATCTTCAGAGGCATCAACGATAATTTGGTCATTTAAATCTGTAAACGAATCATGTTCTTCAGTAAATAATCGTGAATACAAAATGGACGCCAACTCTTTTGTCTCATTTTTACTTGAATATTTTAAAAATGCATCAATAATTGGGAGTTAACTCGTACTTAAATACAAAATGAGAGTATTCAGTGTTTGAATACTTCTTTCTGATATACGTCTTTTTAAAATTTCATATAAATTTACTGATAATTGTTTTTAAACGTTTTGCTTTCTGGATCAAGTATTCGGACAGTAACATTTATGTATTTTATGTAAGATATATCCAACCATTCATCGACCACAATAGAGAAGCGCTGGTTTTTCTGCTTTAAGAAAATCAATTTTTTCGTAACCTTATCTTTTTTGGATAGATAGAAATCATATATTTTCTCCCATATTGTAGTCTCAGAAGCCGGAAGAAACTGGAAAAAAACATGTACCAGTACACATTTAACACAATTATGAATGAATTTAAATTAAAAGTATCGAACGCCAAAAAACCGAGATTCGACAAAAAATAACCGGATTATTCGATATTCGAAAAATAGGGATGTAAAAAAAACCGA
This sequence comes from Muscina levida, assembly GCA_964034835.1. NCBI lineage: Eukaryota > Metazoa > Arthropoda > Insecta > Diptera > Muscidae > Muscina > Muscina levida. Next base: position 54,411,708 of record OZ035882.1, read on the forward strand.
CGGTTTTTATGAGTGAAAAAAACCGAGTAGCCGGTTTTTGAAAACCGAACTGATCACCCTAATATGTACCTTTGAAACACACAAAATTCTCGGTTAAGATTGGTAAAGATCAGTCTGAACCATTCAACGCAGAAAGAGGTCTAAGGTCTAATATAGTTATGAAGAAGGTGCCACATGCAACTAGCCTATGTCCATGACATAGACACCTTTGGCCGAAATCTGCGGGATGTTACTGCAGTTTTCTCATCACTCGAAAAGGAGATAGCAAAAATGGGTTTAGCGGCCAATGAAGACAAAAAAAAAATAAAGATTTCGACAAAAAAAAAGAGTCCTCTCGATGGGGACGCACCGTAATCGTTGAAAATTATAATTTTAAGGTAGTACATGATTTGACCTACCTCGGATCTTCCGTCAACAAAAAAAAATTTCAGCCAAGAAATCAACTGGAGAATACTGCTCGCCAATAGATGTTTTTATGGACTCCTACAGTACTTAAGTAACACCGTTTTATCTCGAAATACTAAGAAACAGCTAAACCAGGTGCTGTTTTGTTGTATGCTGCCGAATCGTGAGTGTTTACGACTAAGTACATACAAAACCTGGGAGTATTCCAGTGAAAAGTACTCTGAAAAATATATGAACCTTTCTGTGTTAACGGCGAGTTTCGCCATCGGATGAACCATGAACTGTATGAGCTGTACCACGACATCGACGTAGCTAAAAGAGTCAGAATTCAACGACTTTGATAGCTGGGACATGTTGCCAGGATGGATGTAAATGCTCCAGCGAGAAAGGTGTTTGATTGCGAACTTGAAGGATGATGCAAACATAACTAATTTAACAAAACAGAATGGTTAATGGCAATTATTTATAAATTAATAATACCACCAGAAGAAAGTGCATAGGGTGAAGGTATTTATAAGTCAGTTTACAAGACTGACTATGAGAAAAATCTGTAAACAAATTCCCGACATTTCAAGGCTACAAATTAGGAACCAGGTCTTATCTTCTTAATTCTGCAGCAATTGTGCGACACTTGCCCTAGGGGCAAAGGGCACCTGAAACAAACAATACAAGTGGCACGGTTAAATATCATTTAATTATCTTACCGCAGGGGCTGTAGCACGTGTTGTACCGCCAGTAGGCAACATTAAAGCTAATATAAATGATTGCAAGAAAATAAACATACAATGTGTTATACTAAATGTAAACAGAAATGCTTACAAAAAACGAAAGCAGCAATAAACTTACGTCCTTTAATACAACATCTCCAATTAGAAAAGTTTTCAAAAGTTAACATACAGAAACACACCGTCTCGTCTCGCTTCCTTATATCAAATTTAATAAATTTTGCGGAAAATGTTATGACGATAACAAAATGAACAAAACAACGAAAAAACGAAATGAAATTTATGATAAGAACACAACATTATACATAAATACATAACATATTTTGTTATTACATAAAAACAAACACAATCATGATAATAAATTAAATTGTCAAACACTCACCACTTATACACAGACTCTTAAACTGAACCATGCTGCTACCATCGTAGATCCCGCCTCCCATGTTATGACATTCTAATAATTCATGTCAACATCTGTCATCAACAAGCGAAAAAACCAACGAACTCTCTAAATAAAATAAAGCAGCAAACAAAGAAAAAAAGAAAACAAAAACATAAAATAGTACAATACAGCAACGTCAGACCTCTATCCTATGCGTCAAGCGAAAAATCGTTAACATCTTGTTTTAGAAGGCTTTTGTTGCTGTTGTTGTTGTTGTCTTATTTACTGAGTTGACGCCAGCGTTCAAATATACACTTAACAGCTAAGACCATCGCATTTCCACACATAATCCTCTGGGGGGAGGGATGGTCGGCATGACGACGATGACAATTTTAACAAATCTACTTGTGATCTATACAGTCAATTTATTCATTTATCTATTTTCATTTCAACAGATTGACAATTTCCAAAATAAATGTGAAATTTTATTCAAGTTCAATTAGTGGTTATCCCCAGTGGCTCATCAAAGGTATGTGTGCGTAGTCAAGAGAAATTATATGATTAATGTGGAACGAAAAGACAAATCGAATTATTGTAAATGAAATGAAATATGAATTATTTTAAAACCCTGTACTGAATTAATTGTTCCCTTGCCTTACCTATGAATGATATTGTTTCACTCTGAAGTTAATAAAATTAAGCGATTTTTATATGAAACTAGCTGTACCCGGTGCGCTTCGCTTCCCCTGAATTGTAATTTTATTAACTTACTTGCTTAAGTGCGGCATTACAACTTGATTCATAAATAAGTAGCTGAAGTATTAAAGAATTCCACACGCTTCGGTCTTCTGCGTGCGTTCTCAAGTTAGTCATACCAGATGGTGGCACGTCGCCTACCACTTGGTCCTTCCAACGATGTTTGGGTCTCCCTGCTCTGTGCCGTCCTTCAGGTTCGCCGTCAAACACCTTTCCCGCTGGAGCATTTACATCCGTAATGGCAACATGTCCCAGCCATTGTAGTGGTAGGATTCTAAATCTTTTAGCTACGTCAATGTCGTTGTAAAATTCATACAGCTCATGATGCATCCGATGCCGAAACTTGCCGTCGACACAAATAGGTTAACTCCTGGTATAGCTGTTTCTAAATATCCCGAGATGAAGTAGTGTTACTAAATTGCTGCCGTAGTCCGTAAAAACGTCTATTGTCGAGCACTATTCTCCGCTTGATTTCTTAGCTGACACTATTTTTCTTATTGACGGAATATCCGAGGTAGGTAAATTCATCTACTACCTCAAAACAAAAATTGTCATCGTTCACGGAGCGTGCCCATCGAGAGGACTCTTTGTTCGTCGAAATTAATATTTTTGTTTTGTCCTCGTTGACCGATAAACCCATTTTTGCTGACTCCTTTTCTAGCGATGAGAAAACTGCAGTGACATCCCGCATTTTTCGGTCAATGATGTCTGTATTATCGCCATGGGATAGTGGCGTGGTGCCAGATATGTTGACACCAGCCTTTCTGACCCACCCTGAGACCTCTTTCCGTCTTGAATGGTTCAGAGTGATCCTTACCAATCTCATTAGAGGATTTGGTGTATTCTACAAAGTCAAATTAGCTTTGCAAGAATACCAAACTCAGACATGGCCTCGTATAGTCTATTTCTTATTGGAGAGTCGAAGGCAGCTTTGTAGTCGACAAAGAGGTGGTAGGTGTCGATCTGCTTCTCATGAGTTTTTTCCAGCATTTGTCGTAAAGTGAATATTTGATCCATTGTAGATTTACCAGGTATAAAGCCGAACTGATAAGGTCCAGTTAGTTTTCTACGATTGGCATTAGACGTTTACACCATATGCTCGGAAAGACCTTCTACGCAATTGGTAATACGCTTATTCCACGGTAGTTCTTACACTCACTACGATCTCATTTCTTGTATATGTTATATCTTCTACATGAGCTGATGCATGCTCCTAATCAGCTCCTGGATAGTTAATAGTATCGTCTTGGTTTGGGGCGGAGCCTTCTGGAGTGGTATCCGTATCCAGTAAATTTCTGAAGTGATCTCTCCATATCTTCAAATCTTTATCCGGGTCCGCTAGCTAGCCATCGCTGTCCTTACAGTAGGGCTACCCTGTTCTAGGCTTTCTCGTCTTAACTCTCTGGTAGAATTTCGGGGCTTTCCCTCTACTCCGGAGCAACTCTGTGCACTCATCTTGTTTCTTCTTCAGCTCCTTCTTTTTCCGTCTAAAAAGCAGAGTTGCCGCTCGTCTTTTCTCCCTGTGCCATTCACGTATGGCTCGCGTTGCCATTGACTGCAGTTTCGTCCTGTATGCAGCATCCGTCTCTCTCGTGGCATTGCGACATTCATCATCGGACCAGTCAACATCTTTAGACGGCTTTGAGTACTCAAGTGCGCTTCTCGCTGTCCGTTTTATGGAGTTGAGGTAATATTATCATGGGTTGGAGTTATAAGTTAGGTGGTTGAAGTAGGCGTCCAATACCTCTGTGGTCCGCAGTTTACCGATGTTCAGCTTTCGTTGTGCCTGTTGACGTACGTTTTTCGCCATGCTTAGCTTGTGCATACCTTAACTTCGGTAAGGTAGTGATCAGAGTCAATATTCACACCCCTGATCACTCGTACTTCCAGAACACTCGATGCGTGCCATCCATCGACTAGCACGTGATCAATCTGATTTCTCGTCAATGTCCCTGGGTTTTTCGTTTCTACTCTCTCAGTTAGCTGTGTTCTGACGGGTGTCAATAGCACGTTTCCAAGCATCACCACGTAGAACAATTCCGTCCGAAGTAGCACCACGAATACGGAGCTCCGTGAGTAGACTTGAAGTGAAATTTGGCAAATTTGGATCGCTCTGGATTTGTCAAGTTAAACCAATCAGAAGCTTTACCTTGCATCACACTCCCGACGCCTCTAGTGAACAAAATTTTAATATTCTATGCTATTATTATGAGTTCTACGGTTAATAGACCGCTAAATTACGTTATAATTTTAACGTCCGCACAACATTTTTTATTTGAAATCAAGAAAGTATCTTGGCTCAGAGTAGAAGTGGTAGTAAGCTATTCTCAATAGTTCTGATATGATTTTTTTTGTTGAATTTTTACTGAGTAGATTAACTAAGTGGCAGCGATATCTGTTACTATGCGGTGGCTCCTGCTACGTCTCTGCTTTATGATTAAGCTATATCCCATAGCATATTCATGCACCATCACTTTGTAAACTCTCTGTACGTGATTGATTACTCATACTGATACTTCTGTAAAAACATTGTCGACGGGTTACACCAAATAGCTATACCATTTTTGTACCCGTTATTCCGTTAGCGGCACTCTTTAATAAAAATGACTTCCTTTTTTAACATTTCATATACCATATGTTGTTGCTGTTTGCTCTTTTGCGTCCATCTTCCTTCTGCCACAGATATTCCATAATTGTGTGTTTTTTTTCTGCAAATTGTACACCCCTGCCAACAAACACATGTGGCTTAGTGAAATATCCCATTGAAATGTAATATCTCCTGCTGATTTATGAAAAAATTTCTTGAAATCCTTTGCTCTAAACTTTGTTGGAAAATTAGTTCAGGTATGGGTACATGGCACATGTCAAGTCCAGACTGAACTAAATGATTTTCCAGCGTTGTTTGAGTTAATAGCACAATCTCGTTTGAAAGTTTTGCATACGTATAAAGTTATAAATGAGTGTTATTATATTTCGAAGTTTTTGTATGTGTGTTTTTTTGTCAGTATTTTGTTTTTGTTTACTGTTGACACTGCTCTTCATCTTCCGGTGAAACATTTTTGAAAAACCATTTATTTAAAGGGTTAACAATTTATTATGCAGCAGACATATTGTTGTACATTTAAACGTAATACGCTAAGGGTGGGCCTAGGAAACGACGGCCAAACGCGACTTAGCTTAAAGAGTCTAGCGATTTTACTAAAATGGATTGGAAAATAACACACACAGTTTTTGTTCTTTGTTGGGATGTTCGTTTTTGGGTTAACTATTAATATTTTAATCCACTACCAAGAAATATCATAGACAAACAATTTTTTATGCCCGTCGATATATTGACCTTAGTGCTGTTATTATAGATAATATAACAGGGATATTGTTTAGGATGTTGTTTTGGTATTTCCGGCATTTTGGTCTTAAATCAAAGAACATTTAAGAACAAACTGAGGTTGTTTGTTATGCACATCTTACCGAAGCACAGTGGTTCAATTTCGCTTTTTTTTTCAAATTGATAAAAACAAATTTTGCATGAGTTTTTTTCGAGATGATTTACCAATTTTGAAGAACACGAAGTGTATGAAGTCTATTTGGTGGACCTACAAGGTTGTGTCGCATTTTAAAGAGATCTCCTAAAGAGTTTTTTGACATTTAGAAAGTGCATTAAAAAAATATGCTATCATTAGGGTTTTCTGACTGCTATTCTCTTGGCCCCTAAATAACTCACAACTTCTAACGTATTGCATATTCCCCGTATTCAACACAACTGATATGTTAGTGGCGTTGTCAGTGTCAAACCAACTGATTCGGGAGCAATGGCTCTTTTTAAATAATCCAATTATTATGAAAACAAACACTAACAAACGTTGGAGAATTCTGCAAACGTTATATGAATCATGATTCAAGTATATCCACCTGGAATGTCCGAACTCTATATAGTAGACAAGGTGCCTTTATTCAATGGGTGTATGATCTGAACATGCTCGAAATGCACACAATGAACAAATTATGACATCCTATACAGGCACCATGCAGAGAGACACGAATTCGAATGTGGATTTGTAGTTGACAAGAGACTTTAACGTATCGATTGGCTGCTTGACACTATAGGTAGGGAAAATGAGGACGCTTAAGATGCATTCCGCAGCTGAAGGAATTATATTACCGCAGCCATGGCATTAAAATTGTTATGGAAGATTTAAATACTAAAAGAGGAAGGAAAGATGTTCTAGGTAAGCAGTCGGGGAAATTTAACACTCGGGGAAATTTAGTCTACATACTGACACCTCCGATACCGGACTCAGACTGATTAGCTACGCATCGACAAGAAACTTGGTAGAAAGTGTAACTAGATTTTCTCGGTGAGAAATTCACGAGGCAACCTGGATATCCCCTGCTGAAACCAAATTGATAATGGAAATTTGATGGAACGTCATAACGCGAAGGTAGCTAGGCATCACAAAGCTTCATATCACCGAAATAGCCAATGCCTACTGCAACCAACTCTCTTAATTACTTCAAACAAACCCCCTAATTATATTCCCGCCACATAGTGGAAGCATGTTGCGAATTCTATGGAAACTGCCGCAACGTTCGTACTGGATTATAAAAACCCACGATCAGGCAATCCTTGGTACGATGAGAAATGTCACGCAAAGTCTGATGAAAAGGACGGTGCATACAGGGAAAAACTGCAGCCAATGGCAACGCGTACATTAACGGAGCAATTTAGGCGGAAAAAGCGTCTATGGAAGGAAAGAGAGAGCCAGGATATCGATATTTATAGAGATAGAGGTGAAGACCGAAGTTTCACAGAAAGGTAAAAAGCTAAAGTTTTGGAACTGGGCTCCACCTGCAAGGACAGAGATGGAAATCAAGTCACGGACAGGCAAAGTGTGCTGCAAATATTCAGGGAACACTTTCTTTCTCTGCTCGTTCCCGAAGGCAGCATAAGTGATGAAATCAAGACTGTCATCGACGACGGAGTCGATTGTCCACCATTGAGCCAAAACGAGATCAACACAGCAATTGCACGGGAGCTAATGGACTGCCTTTAGAGCTTATTAAGACCGGCGGCAATGAGTTGGTAACGTGCATGCACCAGGTCATAAACACGATCTGGGTCAAAAAATTAATGCCCGATAATTAGAGTCTTAGTGTTCTATATCCTGTGCTTAAAAAAGTGTGTCTCAAGTGTGTGTACCAACTATAGAAGTATCAGCATTTTACCCATCACATTCAAGGTCCTGTCAAATGGGTTATGTAAAAGACTGAAGCCCAACCTAGCGAACCTGATTGGACTTTAGCAGTGTGGCTTTCCTTACTATTTACTTAATTTCCCTTTACACCCCATGAATGAGGTATGGAATAGCTTCTCGCGCTGTTGTGAATTAACACGCTTTTATACTTGTTTTTCGACGAATGTGAACGTCACTGTTTGGGAAGCTCCTACTAGACATGTCGCTTGACTCGACACAAATACTGCCGACAATGAAAGTAAAAATTGTTCTTTCTTTTTTTTAAGATGACTGGAGCCAGGAGTTGAACCTGTGAACTATGGTATGGTAGTAGCGTGTTCTAACCACTATGCCACGGCAGGTCCCAGTGTAGATCCGGTAAATCCACGACCGACTAGATAATCACACTACGACAAATCAAGGAGAAGGCAGAAACTATAAGATGCTATGGCTGAGTTTTGGTATCCCCGCGAAGCTGATACGACTTTGCGGGATGACACTGAGTGACACAAAGTCCTCAGTAAAAATAGGCATAGATTTGACAGCCATTTTCATGGCGATAGTCTGTCATGCGATCTCATTAACATCGTAATGCAGATGATCATGCGGAAGGCTGCAGTAAACAGGACTGGGACCCTCTTCAATAAAAGCCATATACCAAGATGAAAAATGTAAAAGTTTTAACGTGACGAAATAATAAATAATAATTAATTAAAATATCAATAAAAGGCTTGGGTGACTGACTGATCACTCCCCAGCCCAAACGGCTAAAGCGAGAAGCGTGAAATTTAAAATGTCGGTTCCTTTTATGACGTAGGCGCGCACTAAGACGGGATTTTTGGAAATTCGGACTGCAAGAGGGTAAAATAGGCGTGGAACTGCCCCATACAACTCGAATTTTGAAATGGCTGCAGCTTTTAAACCATTATAGGTACAAAGTGGAGATATAATAAGTATATCGGTGCCACGCCCTTTTAAAAAAATAGTTATATTGGCCAAATAAATGGACCGATTGCAATTATACTTTCTTTGTGTGATACTGTCCATAGGCCACATGAAAACATAAATAGACAAAGGGGCGTGGTACCGCCCACACAAACCGAAGTTTCAATTAGTCATATGGCAAGAGCTATTAGAGGTACGAAGATGAGATTTTCTTGGAAAAATCGTTATCTGGGCGAAATAAATGAACCGATTGCAATGAAATTTTCACTGTGTAGCACTATCTGTAGCGCCCCTATTATAGGTTACATGAAAACATAATTAGACAAACCCAGCAAAATATTTTGTTGCAAAGAAACAATTACAGAACAGCTTTTACTGATAAGTAACAAGTTCCACTTTCGGTTGCACAATATATTATTTTTGTTTGAAATTGTCCCAAAACCAACATGTTCTCATGGAACCTGTTATGAAATGAATTGCTACATAACTGAATTAGATATGCTGTTTTTTGAAATTTCATTGATTTTCAATTGGGTGCTAGTTCGAAATATATTTTAACTCAGATTTTAGAGTTTTTCTTAATAAAAACCCTCTAAAAAATACCAATTTCGAATAAGAATATTCATTTTCTGTTCTACGGAATCTGTGGTGCAACATGTTGTACATAATCGGTTATATAGAACCAGAAACAGAATAGAAAGTCAATTAAAAAAGAAACGATTCTAGTATCAATACCATTCGCAACAAGTTCTGAAAAATTTTCCTGGGAAGGAGCGTGGCACCGGCCTCACAAACCAAAATTTCAATCGGTCAGAGCCATTAAAGGTAAGAAGATGAGATTTTCTACATATGTAAATGGTACATGGGGGATTACGTTTCACTGGGAAATGGACGGTGCCACGCCCCTTTTGAAAAAACGATTGTAATAACATTTTCATAATCTATATATTTAAAATTGCTTACTGGCTGTAGATAGAATGTTAAAATTTGGGGTGGTTGTTACTCTTATCGAATAAAATTCAGCTAAGAATGAATTTTTGGATATTCGTACTTTTAGGGGTAAAAATTACCAGACCAATCGGCTAAAGCAATAATATTAGAAATTGACATGGGCATTAGGGCGTTTCACTAAAAAAAAATTGCAACTCTTGAAGTGGTATATTACAGCTTGTGATCTAAAAGAATTTCGAAAATTTTTTGGGATTTTTTGAAGATGGGTATGGGGTCGCTGAAATTGATTTTATCAAAAAAATGAGGTTATGGAGAAAAAAATTGTATATTATTTTTTTCTGGTGCTTTTTGTTCATACAACTAAACAATTCTCTTAGCAAGGATCCGATCCCACGACAAAAAAATTATAGGTGTGAAAAATTATTATATTATGGACCACTTTGATAGTCTTAAAAGTGAAAAATTATTTTTCATAGATTTTTAACCTCGATAACTTAAAAAGTTTTCAAAATTTTTTCAAGACGTAAAATGCGTTAGAAAGATAATTTAGATACCTTTATTTTGGTATATATAAGTTTATATCTTACTTGTGAAAAATGTTGCAAAAAATAAAAAATAGACAAAAAAAGATATTTTTTATTTGTAAATTCACACTATTTGAATTTTAAAATATTTGAAATAGGCCCTTTTTAAAATGTAACAAAATTCATAATGCATAATTTTGTAACCTCAAACAGTAAAAGGGTTTTTGATGAATTAAAGTTGCCCACTTCCTTTTTTCGAAAGATACACTTTTATGGGAAAATGATGATAATTTTGTTTCTTCAAAGAAAAAGCTAGAAAAACTATGTGTTCTGAATGATTAACAGAAAGAGGCGTGGCGTCGACTACAATATATAACAAAAAAATTACAAAGAATGAGGATGATTTTCAAAACTTATTGATTAGAGTTGATAACAATCAAAAAATTATATCTAATGTTAACAAAAATGTTATTGAAAAAGCTCTTAAGAAACCAATTTGAAAATACTTCCACAGTTGTTCCACATTTAGTGGTTAATGTATTGTAATTTTAGATACAAATTTACTTTTTAATTTTAATTTGTTCATTAAATATGTTGATTTTGTTTATTTAATATCTTTTGATTTTGTAAGGGAATACAAATATAGTGATGATATTTTTATTAAAGCAATGTATTTTAGAAGTTTTTTTTTTACTTAACCAAGAACGAAACATAATGAAATTCTTTTAATTTTCATAAAATTTGATAAATAAAAAAAAATTTCTCACACTTTAATTTTTTTCTTATATTTTTCCAACAAGTAAAAATAAATCTATGTACCGAATGAAAGGTAATTTAAAGACCTTTCCAACGCATTTTACATCTTGAAAAAATGTTGAAAACTTTTCAAGTTATCGAGGTTTGAAATCTAGGAAAAATAATTTTTCACTTTTAAGACTATCAAAGTGGTCCATAATATAATAATTTTTCACACCAATAATTTTTTGTCGTGGGATCGGATCCATAAGAAGAGAATTGTTTAGTTGTATGAACAAAAAGCACCAGAAAAAAAATAATATAAAATTTTTTTCTCCATAACCTCATTATTTTGATAAAATCTATTTCAGCGACCCCATACCCATCTTCAAAAAATCCAAAATTTTTTTCGAAATTCCTTTAGATCACAAGCCTTAATATTCCGCTTCAAGAGTTGCAAAAATCGCCAAAAACGCGTTTGGTGAAACGCCCTAATGGGCATGCTCACTATCAAATTGGATTGAAGGTTTTTTGTTATCCGATATTTCTGGGTAAAAAAAAAACGAAAAGGAGATACAAATTTTACTAACGCCTAGACCAAACGGCTAATGATATAATCATGAATTATCGCCTTTTAGAGGTAAAAAAGGCCGAATAGGGATAAAACCGGTACTACACGGCTAAAGGTATAGTCGCAAAAATTTAAGTGCGATGTGAAGTAATTTTTCGAAATCCGTTCTTTAGTTGTAACAATAATGAAAATGGGATAAAACTGGTATTATCGTATATATGTAATTGCTCCCTACTGATGGGGTTTTTAGAAATTCGAACATTTAGGGGTAAAAAGGCCGAAAATAGATAAAACCGGTACCATTACCCAGACCAAACGGCACAATCTTTAATCGTATATGAACATGCTTCCTTTAAAATTACGGGGAGTACCAGTCCATTTTAGTTGTGCGACACGAATGTATCTTTTGAAATTCGTACTTTTAGGGACAATAAGGGACTAAAGCTACAATCACATAAATGGGGTGTTCGTTCGTCTTATGAAGCGTTTGCATTTTACCTGTATGTATGAAATTTCATTGTAAGTACGGGTGAAGCAACGCGAGCCGGAAAAGCTGGTATAATATAATTACTTAAAATATATTAAATATAAAATAATACACAAATTATTTTAACACGACTTCAGTGGAATTCGAACTCGCAACCTTGCGATTGCCAGGTAGATGATCTCCTACTACACCATATAAGACGGTTGCGACGCGAGCGCTAAAATAGGACATAGCATAGCACCATACAACACACGCAGCATCATCGATCAGCAATGCAAAGGCTGTCCTGAACCCGTATCCATCGATTTTTTCCCTTCTCTGTCATCTTCATTCTGCAAATGAGCAACAGCTGCCGGTTAAAGCATTGTTGCAGCCAATGAAAGAAGCATGACATGTATCCGTCCATTTTGTCACTTAGGAAATCAAGGTTTAATCTTTTCATATCATTAAGAATAGGTGATATGAACAATAAAAAAAGTTTGTTTTCCTCTTTGCACATTATGAGTGCTACATTTGTCACTTTTTTTAGTAGATATTTAAACAAACGAGACATTATGTTTGATAATACTCTAAAAAAAACACACGTGTGAGAAAATGTAAAATATGATGAAAAATCCCCTTTAATTCCCCAAAAAAACGATGACATCCCCATAAAATTCCCATATCCCCGAGTCAAAAATTGCATTCCTTTTTTAAATAAAAATCCCCAAAAAGGGGGAAAAATCCCCTAAACTGGCAACGCTGCTCGTACTTGTAATTTCAGGGCCTATTAATAGTTGTTCTTATTCTTCTGTTCCAGGACCTCAGCAAATTTACCTACGAGACCTCGACGTCCGCTCGTTTAAAGACCGCTTCTCCGTACAAAGGACAACAACCCCAGGCACCGCAATACATTACACCAGACACCATCAACGATACGTGGCCACCGACCAACCATAATCCCCAGACATCATTACCCGCCATCAAACATCTTAAGGATATTATTTCAGCGATTGCATTTTAGGTCAAGGATTAGGAGATTTCTGGATTTTAAAATAAGGAAATAAATATATAATATCTTGCCCTAGTCAGGGAAAATCTGCCTTTTATTTCGTAAGGTTTTGAGGGTCCATACGAAAACCCTGGAGGCGGCTGAGATTACCTCAGCCCCCGTTATAAAGTGCTTAAACTGCTATTTTTTTGCAATATTATTGTAAAAACTGTAAAAATTTAAGATTTTTCCAAAAATTTCGTCATTAAGTCTGCAGGATATTAAAAATAGTTTTCTTTTAAAACTTTTAATTTATAGGTAAAACCTAAGAAACCTTTGTATTTACAATAATCTAAAATATATAGAAATTACGATTTCTTTTGATATACGAACTAATTTTAACTTTGCGGACTGATAATTTTTGCTTAGTTTCCTTTAAAGCCCCATTCAATGACTATATAATTTTGGTCAAATGACTTAAAGTTAAGGCAATTATTTAATTATTGTACCAGTTTATTCTGTAATTTAATAAAATGTTTACACACTAGATGTTATGCTTTTATTTTCTACAAAGACTGTATCAAATAGATTTTACTCCAATAGCCATCTCCTGTACATAAATATTTGAACAACACTATAATAGCCAATATACCAGATAATATAGTACATGGTCACATCGCAATTTGCCTAATCATACCCATAGTTTGTTTATAAATATTTAAATAGCTAAGACATCACAATCTTTTCGGAAATCATACCTCTACATCGCATCAATCTTTCAACATTTCGACATCGTCACTGTCATTATTAGCAAAAGTGACAGGTCACATACCAAATAACCTGCCCAGTCTTGCTACTCATTTCAACCCTAAACGTTAGTTTTCTTATATATAACCATTATCACCATTTTACCAATATCTACCTGGCTCTGCTATGTTTGGGCACAACTATTGATTTGAATATACATACGTCCATACGTACCTACATTGGGACATCCGACATAATGCCTTAAGCTACTATTTTAGCATCTCACAGATGATTGTGTTTATTGAGGTCTATGCTATGGTAAAATGTATTTCATTCTAAAGTATTTACGTTTTGCAAAGTAATAAAAAGGGACTTAACGTTCATTCAAATGATTAAGGACTAATTGTTAACACTACGGCCTCAATAACATCTATCACTCACTCTCACCTGCTTGGTTTAGGTGTGAGTGAGTGTGGTCCATATCCAATTATGTCTCATTTCCAATTTCCTTACTAGAAGTTACAAGAGTTTGGCTATGAACACCTTGGCTTATGCCACCCCTGAATAGTTTTGATAAGAATACCATAAACATCCCTTGTATTGAACACTAGGTGAGGGAAGGCCATCATCACATTCAAGTTTTCCCTTCTTGCACGTTACAAATTCCTTTACACGTGTAATGTTTAATAACTTTCTGATGAATTCAAAATAAGCTCTAAGGAAATTTATTAGTCATGAAATTACATGGCAATGGCATGAATAGCTGTCGTTTGTATTTCCCATCACACTGTACAAGCGTTATCTACATCCCATGGTGTTTATAATGATTAAAAGTTAGTACAGGATATAACTTATATCCTGCTATATTCGATACCAAATTCTTTTAAGTGATCAACTACTACATTTCATTATTCTGGTGGCAGCATCGACTACCGCGTACGTTGGTAAACGTTTCTTGTCTTTACTGCGAATTAATTTCCGTCTTCCTTAGTAATTTGTGCATAATTATCGACACAAAAGCGTGAGTTTAAAACAAAGCATACAACTTTTTAAACACTTTAATGCTCAACAACAACAATTTTCAATTTCTGGAAAACCTTTACAAGTGCTAAGGGAACACAACCATAAAAACTTTATGCGGTAGATGTTTAAAACTTTAGTTTTGGGGATAAAATATTTTAATATGAATATTGAAAAATTCAATTGAAATTCCATCTTCAGCTCTAGAGTAATGTTTGGCGGTGAGGAAAAAACTTTTGACACATGTGAAGTGTTTGGATGTAACTTCATGCGTAGTTTCTACAAAAACTTTTTGGTGTAAATGAAAATGTTGGAAACATCACAACAAATGGATGTTCCATGTATAGTGTATCCGTAAGTGCGTTTGTTGGAAAAAAAAGTTTTTTATTTTTTCCTTTTTTGACAAATTATGCGTTCGTGCGTGCTTTAATAAATATGCTCGTTTTATCCCGAAAGTTGTTTTTTAGGGTACCGCGTTGTTTGTAGCAAAATATTACAGGGTTTTTCATGTGGTGCGGGTCAACGTTGACTGCCTGTGGCGGACATGTTTTTTGCAACCTTCTGTCTAATCTATTAGTTAAGTTACAGATGCCAAATCACCATTGAAAGTTCAATTGTTAAAAAGCACGTCTAAATGATAATTTTTTTTATTATCAAATTAAATGTTCCTTAGTGCAAAAGTTTTGCGAGTTTCTGCGATTTTACTGCAGATGAGGTGGCCCTTCAATGTCAACTCTTTTGTGTTTGGTGGCCAATTTCGAGACAATCGGCCGTCAATGATACAACAAGGGGTGTGGAAAATGTTTCGGTTTTCTGAAAATTTGTCTAATATTACAAGATAATCACACCTACCAAATTCAAATATCCTGCATTTTTCCGTTCGGATGTTATGAGAGAACTATTAACTTACTTACATAATTTTTCCCTTTACACCCCATGAATGAGGTATGGGATAGCCTCTCGCGTTGTTGTGAATTAACACGCTTTCTATTTTAGATTCACAACTAAACTAAACGTCACCTACTTGTTTATCGACGAATGCGAACGTCACTGTTTGAGAAGCTCTAACTAGACATGCCGATTGACTCGACACATACTGCGAAGTTGCTGTCAACAACATTCGAGGGGAGCCGACAATGAAAGGATTTTTTTTTTTTTTTTTAAGATGACTGGAGCCAGGAGTTGGACCTGTGATCTCCCGCATGGTAGTCGCGGCGGGCACGCCCCCCGCCGCATACGTCGAAGTCAGTATCGTAACTATGTCTCTGTCCTTTTTCATAAGTCGAAAAATAAGAGAGAGGGGGGGGGCCTCCGCCCCCCATTTCATTATCATCTGCACTATCCTTTTTTTATTTTTTATTATATGGAAAAAAATTGGGGTATTTGTCATACCTGCAAATTTTGGTCATTTTGCATATGAAAAATTACCCAAAATTAAAAAAACGAAAATTTACCCAAAAAAATGAAAAGTTCCCCAAAATTTATGGGGGATTTTGCATATGAGAAATTCCCCAATTTTGTATGGACATTTTTTTGGGTAATTTTTCGTTTTTTTTTTTGGGCATTTTTCATAGAGCCTACAGCGTAAAATGTTTTTATACATTGAGAATGATCTTTGGATTAAAATGCTCACACAATATGCTCAAAGAGACCTTGTACGCTATTGGTAATATTCTTATTCCACGGTAGTTCTTACACTCACTACGATCTCCTTTCTTGTATAAGGGACATAACAAACTGAGACTCCAATCCCCTGGTATGCTCTCCTCCATCCAGATGTTCTCCATGAGCTGATGCATTCTTCTAATTAGCTTCTCTCCACCTGCCTCAAACAATTCAGCCGGGAGACCGTCGGCTCCAGCCGCTTTGTTTTTTTTTTAAGGCGGGATATTGCCACGCGCATCTCGCTCTGGCTCGGAGGTGGACAGTTAACACAATTGTCATGGATTGAAGCGGGGTCCTCTGGAGAGGTGTCTGTATCCAGCAGATTTCTGAAATGTTCTCCCCATATCTTCAGAGGGTTATCCGGGTCCGTCACTAGCTGTCCATCGCTGTCCTTGCAGCATTCTACGCATTCTCGACTTAACTGTCTGGTAGAATTTCCGGGATTCCCTTCTACTTCGAAGCAAATCTGTCCACTCATCCTGTCTCTTCTTCAGCTCCTTGTCTCTTATCCCTGTGCCGTTCACGAAAAGTTTGCGTTGCCATTGGCTGCAGTTTCGCCCTGTATGCAGCATCCATCTCTCTCGTGGCATTGCGACATTCATCATCGTACCACGTATCTTTTTGAGGCGGCTTTAAGTACCCAAGTACTCTTCTCGCAGTCCGTTCTATTGAGTCAGTTATATGTTACCACTGCGAAGTAAGGAGTAGGTGATTGGAGTAGGCGTTCGCTA
Organism: Muscina levida; assembly: GCA_964034835.1. NCBI lineage: Eukaryota > Metazoa > Arthropoda > Insecta > Diptera > Muscidae > Muscina > Muscina levida. The sequence continues at coordinate 54,428,553 of OZ035882.1, forward strand.
CCTCTGTGGTCCTCAGTTTACCGATGTCCAGCTTTCGTTATGTACGTTTTTCGCTATGCTTAGCCTTATGCTTACCTTAACTGCGGTAAGGTAGTGATCAGAGTCAATGTTCGCACCCCTGATCACTCGTACGTTCAGAACACTCGATGCATGCCTTCCATCGACTACCACGTGATCAATCTGATTCCTCGTCAATTGATCTGGAGATAACCGTGTTACCATAGGAATATTTCCGCGGTCACATCTTGTGCTGCTAACTACCATATTTCTTGCCGAATAGAAATAAATCAGTCTGATGCCATTGTTTGACGTTTCGGTGTGCAGACTGAATTTTCCGATGGAAGGCTGCTCAAATGCGGTCTCCCTGCATATTTTAGCATTTAAACCGCCTAGTACAATTTTGATGTCATGGCTCGGGCTACGGTCATATACATTTTCTAGATTCTCATAGAATTCGTCTTTGTCCTCATCTTATGTCGGGGCATGGGCACATTGTAAACTCGGTCATGTGTATGAAAGGTACCAGAAGGAGAGCTGGTTTTAGTCACATGTGGGTGACATGGGATACACCTGCGCAAGTTCTCCAGTGCGTGCCCTTGTTCATCTGTGTCTTATTGACCTCACAGAAGTTTAGACAGGCCTAGCCTCACAAATACATGGTTGCCGTTCATCAATGTCGAGCAGAAGAGGTTTGAAATTTCCCCCGCCGTTTCACCTGCTTGAGATGCTAATGTGAAAGCATTGGTACTTGCGAGTATGTATAAGTTTCAGTTTGAACTCTTTCTCTGCGAAAGGTGACCTATCCTGTTAAGTAACGCTTAAATCACAAAATGATAGCGACCTCTCTCGTTCCCGCCTGATCAATTGGTATAGGCCTCCTTGTGGGAGCATTACGCGAGCTTTTGGTTGATACCGAAATCGTTGGTAGAGTATTCGGGCTCGACTGTGTAGTTGCATAGCAACCGGGTTACAGACCTATAGAGATGCAGAGGTGGTAAGACAGGCCTCACCTGGACCAAAGGGGGTATGCACCACAATGTCATACCCAATTTAGTATCTTCTGGCAGGAATAAAGTGCCGACAATTGCGGTAGCTTGCTCCAAAAATTGAGGACTCCTATTCGTAGATTGCTCAAGCTTGCTTGTGCTATCCCATGGAGTGCTGACAATCGCATTTTGATGTTCCCAGTAGTACACCATGGGCATGGCCTCCACGGCTGAACTCATGTAAAACACTCGTGGTCTCTTCCCTTTTTTGCATTCAAATCTCCCAGGACAATTTATGTTTCCTCTAGGCGCTCGTAAAATGCATCACTAATCTGATCGTCTATTTCGCCTTGATGCGGATTATAACTAATTTTATCCTACCGTAAGACAAGATGTCTTTGTCTCTGGCCAACTACAAATCCACATTCAAATTCGTGCTTTTCCGCATGGCAGCTCTAATAAATGTCGCAGTTTTTGCGTTGTGAGCAGCCCTATCCATCTCATATCCTGGATGGCGATGATGTCAGCTTTGTATTTTTGAGGACATTCGGCAGTCGCATAATGGCACTTTCTCTAAAGAGAGTCCGGACTAGGGTGATCAGTTCGGTTTTCAAAAACCGGCTACTCGGTTTTTTTCACTCATAAAAACCGTCGGTTTTTTTTAAATCCCTATTTTTCGAATATCGAATAATCCGGTTATTTTTTGTCGAATCTCGGTTTTTTGGCGTTCGATATTTTTTATTTAAATTTATTCATAATTGTGTTAAATGTGTTCTCGTACTTGTTTTTTTCCAGTGTTTCGGAAGAACAACCTAATTGTTAGTTTTATAAATCTTCAATGTTTAATAAGTCGGCTGAAAAGCGAAAGAAATTACAAATGTTTGTAAAAGACCAATTTAATAAGGAGCTTCAACTTATCCATGATGTTAAGCACCACTGGAATTATATAACCAATATGGTTTCTCAATTTTTTAAAATTGCACAAATGTGTGAATCGTACTTTATTGGAGTTAGGACTGACACCATTTAGTGGAAATGGTATCGCATAGTGACACCCTTAAACCTTTGGAAATGTCTATACAAAAACTTTCTGCAAACTCTTCGACCTTAGCTGATGCTGAAGGTATTTTTAAATTTTTACTTTAACACTTTTAAACAATTCAAAACCAATTATCAATAAATGTATATGCAATTTTCAAAAGACGTATATCAGAACGATATACCCTGAATACTCTCATTTTGTATTGAAGTACGAGTAAACTCCCAATTAGTGACGCATTTCTTAAATATTCAATATTAAACGCCTTGTACACTATAAGTCCAAATAGTACACTGAGTGAAAGGGCATTTTCAATGTCAAGTTTTATAAAAACCAAAGAAAAAAATAGGTATACCCCCAAGCACTTAAATTGTATCTTATTTCTTAAATGTTACTTTAAGTAAAACTAAAGATTAAATTAAATATATTTATATATAATCAATTATTTACAAATGAATTGTTTTGTTTGGTTTGTCTTTGTTAAAATAACAAACTGATCTCACTAATGTTTTGCATTGTAATTATAATTAAACTAAAAGTTTACTTTTTATAGGTATAATTGATTTGTTTTCTGTTATTTTTTAATAAAATTTTTTGTCAAAAATTGTGTTTTAATTTGTTATTTGGCATAATTTTGAAAACCGGATTATCCGGTTTTTTGTGAATTTCAAAAAAAGCAACCGGTTTTTTTTAAATGTAATTTTTCGAATAATTCGAAAACCGGTTTTCGCAAAAACCCGAATAATTGATCACCCTAGTCCGGACGTTCCAGGTTCAAATCCTTAATTATGGTAGAGCAACGCGAGCTAGGAAAGTTATTATTTATGTAACGTATAAGTGTAAATTGTTTTCGAATATTCTTTTATATCTTGTTTTGCTTCCCCCTACGTATTGGCATAACATTAAGTTATTGTGCAACTGTTACATCCGAACTCCAAATTACCTATAGTCATATTCGAACAATAACTATTATTTAACAGTTTCCCGCTTCCCGAAGTGTACGGAAAGAATATTTTAAATGTAAATAAGGGTAGTGTTAATAATGTTGTTATAACACGACAATATATACAGTTCAAGCAACGTCATCATGTATGGGAAGAAGTTTTTCAGTAACATATTTTAATAAATTATTTTAGATCATACTTAATTAGTAACTGGAAACTAATTAAATTAAGCTGAAGGGTGATTAACATTAGAATATGTATGTGTGTGGGTTAGAAGACCTACAATTCTAATAGACAATTAATACATAACAGGGCTGAATAACTAAATTCTTGTATGGTTTGGCATGTATTGTGTGCACATACACATAATCACAAATTGCTGCAAGGATGTTGAAACGTTTTTCGTATCCTGTTGATATATAAACATCACATCGCATTTTGAACGTACAAACGTACGACAGTTGATAACAGGCATATTTGTTTAGGAAAGGCAATTGGTTACAACAAATAACCCGCAGAAATTTTAACCCTTTTTTGGTTACACTTTCAAAGAAGGTAATGCATCATAGACTACTTATATATGAGCAGGGCTAACAAAAGTATGCAACGCATACTGGCATATGCAAATGCATATTACAGTCCGGGTGAGACATCCTTCGGCATAAGTATGATAAGTATCAATAAGATATTGCAGGTTGATTCGGACGTAAAAAAAGATTTGTTCTCGTTGGAACTCACATAGAAATAAGTTCATGTCTATTGGAGCAAAGAAATGTTGGAAAAATACAATCACGGTGGCTCAAATGCAGTGTAACATCTTCACAGGTGAAGAATCATGGATCTACGTACATGTATGAGCGTTAAACAAGATAGGAATCGACCGTATGGGTCATTTAAGATGTTCGTGGGAGAAGTACATTGATGCAAAATGATCGCGTTTTTCAGTATAACCGGTTATGAAAGGTGCATGGCCAATTCTGTGTGGTAAACCACCATCTGTTTGCCAAGAGTGTTTAAATAAATAAGGAAAAACAACATCTTAAGATGGATCATTTTGCATCAGGACAATGCGAGCTTTCAAACATCAGCTAGCTACCCTTCTATTATTTGAGAGATACAAGAAGACGTTTCTAGGTTTGAGATAGTATTGTGCTATGTGGTATGTAAATACTTTAGGTCTTTAAAACAATTTGTTTGAATTACCCCATTTAAGCATAGTCTTTCAGATTGATTTTTGTAAATCGGTAGGCGATAATAGAATCTCTTATTTGAGTTTTCTGCAAACTATTAAATTGATAAAGATGCAACCTGTGTCATGACCGTAAAAACACTCAATTATCATGAGGGAGACCAGGGTTCGATCCCTGTCTGAGCCACCTACATTTGTTTGATTGGTGGCAAAAACTTCGCGGTATTCGATTAAAAAAATCGGTCATTTCGAATCATTAATAACCTTTACATGAATCTCTTGGTGTTAGCGTGAGTTAACCCAATCTTCCTTACCTTCTTTATGCGATGCAAGAAGTTAATAAGTTAGTTTTAAAATTAAAAATAAATTTTTCACCGATTTGGCATGTTTCTCAAATTTCGACTAAAATGTCTATTTAAAACCGATAGTACCACGCACCATACAAGTATATAGATTTCATTTCAAGGATCCGACGAATTCCTACTCAAGGCCCCTTATATGAACCTACCCCAAACTTTGCTACTGGTAAACAAGAGTTTTTGCTTACATTGTAAACACATAAGACACAAGTGTGTTCGTATTAAATTTACCTTAATGTAACATTATCAGAATAATTATAACCATTGCATACTTGCATATGCAAATTCATATTAGAGCCTTACCAGCATGTTTTGGTTTTTGCATATAAAAGCATATTTTGGCGTTTTCAGGTTGTTTCATATAATATATTTTCTTTTCATATATATTTTTTCGCAGTACAGGCAATACCTGTTAATTTTTTTTTAAATAGGAAGATACTCTCTATATTTTTTCGGAACTGGCGACGCCTTGAAATATTATTGTTGTGCTTATATTAAGGATCTATTCCGTCGTCAAGAATTGCAATGTTCTCAATCAAGCGTTGCATTGAACCAATTCCAAGCAATGCGTACCAAAGAGAAACTGTCAATTATCGTTTAATTTTTCAAATACGACAACCGAAATTTTAAACAGACATAATTTGTAAAAAAATATTTTACGTTGAAGCAATGGTCGGTGGTACTTTTAAAGTCAACACACGTTATAATAAAAGTTTGACTTTTTAACTCCCTCAGAAACCTAAGTTCCAAAGTAAATTTTGAGAAAAAACAGCTTCTTAAAATTACGTATAATCATTAACAGAATATTGATCAAGTTTTCAATCACGGAAATCGTGAATATGTGAGAAAAATTGCGGTAAAGGGGTATACAAAATATTTATTATACATTAAAAGATTAAATATGCCATTGAATTCAGCACCACAGTACTGTTAGTAAAAAAACTCATATAATTTTTTTATTGTAATTTTCGACTATTTCTAATGAACTTTTATTAAAAATTAAATGTATTCAGTGGTCAAAACTCACTAAGAATCTTAATTTATTGTGCATTTTTCACAAGTTTAAATGACATTTTTTAATCTTTTTTGTGCTTATCTAATGCGCATGTTTTTAGCTTTTTCGTGCATATTTGTGTTGGCCCTGATTTAACATAGCCTAAATTAATTTTTATTAGTAATAATTTTCGTTACCCTATGAGACTCAAAAGTACATCAAATGATTGTCTATTTTTTTGTATACCATACATATATATAACCGCTGCTTAATGGCGGAATTTAATCATTTATGACTTAATTTTGAATGTATAGAACATATTTGATATAGATACTAACTGAATTCAATATTGTTACACAGTGCATCATAATGCAGAAGTTCTTATTATGGAGCTTCTGTCAAGTGCATTTCTCATAATTGAGTCCCAAACCAATGAGATGAAAAATTTTGTACGTTGTTATTGATTGTTCTATCATAATGGTTTTTTTACTGTATTACCTTCGTTAAGTTATTTGTATAAAGAAAATAAATGCTATAAAAATGTCTAAATCTGACCATAATGTGCGACAAAAAAAAAACAATGGCAATAAATTATGGTTACATACCAAACATTCTGTTTTTATATTCTACATATTATATTAGATCATCTCCGTTTGCCTTATTCCACAATTGTTACAAAAAGCCACATGGATAGGAGAATATATCCTAGGAGTAATTTACCTTTGAACCGACGACCAATGGGGAAAGTAATTGCTAATTATGTTTTAAATGGCCCATAAAATAAACCAACCTGATATAAATGTGTTTACTAGTATAAAAAAAATGGCCTATGTTGTAGTTGTTGTTGTTTTATTTTATTTATTTTTTGTATAATAGATATTACACTTGAATTGTACAATTAAATTAGGTACTTAAGCAAGGCTACAGTGCGCCACTGTTAAACAGTTTTAATTGAGATGACACCCATCAGGTAATGAGATAAGTTCTATTTCGAATTTGTCAAATGTTTCACTATTTTTTGACCATGTAAAACATAACTATATATGCCCATTTCAGTTATCAATAACACAGTACAACATATGATTTTGGGGCTTAATTCTGAGAATCGTCGAACCCCAATGGTCAAATCCCAATGACGATATATAAACGTGATAAAAAAATTGATTAATAACACTTAATCTCGGTATTTGTTAAAATTAATATACTGGTTTATATGATTTTCACAGTACAACACATGATTGTGAGACTCAATTCTGGGAAGTGCACGTGAAAGGTGCCCCAATAAGAAGAAGTTCTGCATCATTCGTTTGTCAAGCTACATGCTATAATAATTAAGTTAGTAAGTAGCGTATAGGGGAATTTGTCACGTTTAAGGCTCTGTTGATTGACAAAACATAAATACTATATGGAGGCGTATGATTATCATAAGTAATTTTCAACGTAAATCATACGCCACGGAGTACAACAGTTTTACTGTAACCGCTACAAAATAAACCCAGTTCAAAATCATTTGATGAATGGAAAAGTGAAACTATTGCTTATGTAGGGAAACGTTATACGAAATTTTGTTTCTCAATTTTTTTTTAATTTGTTTCTGCTAAATCAGACTAGTGGTTCTCGAGTTATGTCAAACAAAAAAGGCGAAAACGTGACAAATTCTTCGATACGCTACTTACTCACTTCAAATCGATTTTGAATTATTATGGCATGTAACTTGACAAAACGAATGATGCAGAACTTCTTCTTTTTGGGGCTTCTTTCATGTGCAGTTCTCAGAATTGAGTCCCAAATCAATGGGCTGCAAATTGTTTTACTGTGTTTTGTAACAATAATACATTTTCATAACATTCGGTAATGGAATGCAAATTAAAATATGACTGCCTTACAAAAATATATTTTGATAGTTGGCTTAAGTACTATCAAGCAAAAAAAGTTGGCCCAGGTTTGTAAACTTAAAAAGTGAAATTACCTTTACATAGTACTAGTGGACCCGGCAATGCTTCGCTATTGCATACTTGGTGAATACTAATAATATGTTTGGCTTGCTTACTTAACGGGCTAAGTTTAAGCGTCGATTTTGTTAGCTCTGGAAACAATTCGTTACCCCACGTTATTCCTTAACCTGATCAAACTAACAACACCTCACTGACCGAAATAAAAAAATCGGTCTGAAAATACATATCTATTGTGCCAAGTGCTTAAACTTTACTGATGCAATTCTGAAAAACATGCTGAAAAAGTGTTAGCAAATAAAATTTAAAAATATTATGAAGTTAAAAAGAACCATTGCAGTCCTTGCTTTTTGCTTCAACAACAGTACTTGTTGATGATATCAAAATACTTTTTGATACAACAAAAGTAATTTGTGGCACAAGAAAATAACTAGTGCTCTAGGCTTGTACCGGGATCCCGGGAATCCCGGGAACGGGTTTCCCGCAAAATCATCCCGGGAATCCCGGGAAAGAGAATTTTCCCGGTATTACCGGGAATCCCGGGAAATAAAAAATTTATTTTTTCTTCGGTTTGTTAAGCAAAGATGCACAGAATGGCTTGAAATTTTGCACAGATTATAAATAGAGACTTTGTTATATTCTCCAAAAAATATTATGCCATTTGATGGAACGCTGTTCCAACGCCGGTCCGGGAAAGAACAAATTTCTATTATTATCATACATTTGTATGAAATTTTTCAATTTTCCGGCCTATCCCGGACCGACGATTCTAAACTACTTACTCAAATGTATCGCGAGTCAGCAGTATTGAAGAACAACATTAGTACAACATTTCCACAAATTTTTGTGACGTTTGCTTCACAACTGCCGAAACGCCGGTCCGGGATAGACCAAAAACAGTAACTTTTTCATATATATATATATATATACTAGTGGGCCCGGCAATGCTTCGCTATTGCATATTAACATGTAATATATTCCACATTTAGGTCTACAAAGTACTTTGAAAACGGTACTTAAGCTCGACAATAATATGTTGAGTTTATTTACATATGTAACTTATTTAAAGTAACTCCTTAACATTAAATTTAACCAATTAAGATGTATTGTCGTAAATGCTAATAAAAAGTTCATCAGCAAAGTCATATCTATAGTGCCGACATGTAGATAAAGTTATTTCTGTATGTAGGGCGAAAAACCACTTCTTCCACAAATCGGAAACAGACATTCCTCTAAGGTCAAAATTATTTTTTTTGATCCGTAGTAGCGTGAACCATCTGTATACTAACTATCTCTTTGGTCAAACGGATCAATAATATTCCCGAATACTATCTTTGTATTGAACTCGTATTACCATTTTTTGAGATAATTCGGATACCAAAGTTTGGCTTAACAAAGTGATGGTCTCACGCGCTGTATGGCATGTTACACCGTCGTGCTGGAACTATTTATCCTTCAAATAATGTGCAATGACATGATAAATAAAAAAATCAATTGATCGTCCACTGGCTCTACTTCTTCTACCAGTTGGATTTTATATGAATGTAGGCCAAGATCTTTCCTCAGCATTTGCAGAGACCGAGTTGCTGAGAAAGACGTCGGTTCGATAAATTCGAGTCCCCTGTCATACTAACGTCTACAGCGTCGATGGCTTCTATTGCTGCTCAGATGGGTCATTATATGCACCCTCAACTTCATAAAGGGCTCCATAAGTTTGGCGAACAGAACGTGCATTTTGAAAATAAATTTGCAAGATTTGTCAACGATGTTCTTCTTTAGTTTTTACATGGTGATTTTGCAAAGTATACTAAAAGAAAGTCTATTACATTTCATTAGTATGACAGCTAGATTTACACTTATACCTATCAGAAGATCTATATGTCAAGAAAAATACCCCATGCATAGGTTATTTTCAATTGTTTGCTAATGTTACCTCTGACATACTATAAAAATTTAACCATTGTAGTATAACTACAATGAATATTGATTAATTTTTCTATCTATATGATTTATTACCGATTCGCTCTCCTGAGAAGTAATTGAAAAATACATACCTGTAAAGTAAATTAAAAAAAATCACTATTTTAGTCTGCGCATCCTCAACTGCCTGGTGTACGGACCATTATTTGATACAGGTAAAAAGTTAACTAATGAAGTGCGTGGGCAGCGCCTCGGCACTTTTAACTTATTTTATTCGAAATAGCCTGATCATTAGGGCGAATTAATTAGTTCGCGTCAAAAAAAAAAAACAACCTGTTAACCGTATATCAGTATTGGAATGTACGAAGAATTCTTAGAAAATTTCACTAAGAAACTATATATCTAAAATCAATTCCTAGTTCGCGCTGAGAAGCATGAAGATTTCAGGTAGAGATTTTTTTTCTGAAAAATGATTTTTAAAAACTTAATTTCTGTATGCCAACTCTCAGAGGCCATAACTTTCTAACCAATACATAGATTTGCTTCTGTAATACCTCATTTAGTTCGTTGGGAAGTCAGTTTTACGCAGAAGGTCTCAAAAAATATATATCTGAAGTTTTCGGTTTGTGCTCATTTAAAAACAAAAAAAATCTCTATCTGAAATCTTCATGCTTCCCAACGCGAGCTAGGAATTGATTTTAGACACAAAGTTTATTGGTGAAATTTGCTTAAAAATCATCGTAGATTCCGATTTTGGTTACGATTTGTGCGAATAAAAAAATTGGCCCACCTTACTGTTCATATCTCTAGTTGAACAGCAATATACTGTGGAATTTTGACAGTTGTAACCGTTTGTTTTAAAAAGGGTGTGGAACAGCCCATTTCCACCCTTACTGTAATTCATACTGCAAGCCCTTTTAATTTTCAAGTTGAATGGGCGGTGCCACGCCCCTTTATTCAAGCACAACCAAATATAGCCTGGAACTATTAACAGGTCAACAGTACCACTTGGTAAGATTTTCGTATCAATCGATCTATTAGAAAAGCCGTTAGAGCGATTTTTGAAAAGAGGGCATGGCACCGCCCACTTCCTCTCTGGATGTAATTTATACTGCTCCATCAACATATATAACAAATCTCATCTTCATACCTCTGATAGTTCATGAAATAAAGCCTTTTAAATTTTCAAGTTGTATGGGCGGTGCCACGCCCCTTTATCCAATTACAACCAAATGAAGTCAGGAACTATCTACAGGTCAACAGTACGTCATGGTAAAATTTTTGTATTAATCGACCTATTATAAAAGCCGTTAGAGCGATTTTTGAAAAGGGGGCGTGGCACCGCCCACTTCCATCCTGGCTGTAATTAATACTGCTCCAACAACATATACACCAAATCTCACCTTCATACCTCTGATAGTTCATGAAATATAGCCTTTTTAATTTTCAAGTTGTATGGGCGGTGCCACGCCCCTTTATCCAATTACAACCAAATGTAGTCAGGAACTATCTACAGGTCAACAGTACCTCATGGTAAAATTTTTGTATCAATCGGTCTATTAGAAAAGCCGTCTGAGCGATATTTGAAAAAAGGGGCGTGGCGCCGCCCCTTTAAGATGTAAGCTATCCTATCTTTCAAGTTGGATCAAACCGAACACGGTGTGCAAATTTGATTCAAATCGGTTAAGTAGTTTAGGAGTCCATCGCGGACAAACAACGTGACACGTAATTTATATATATTAAGATATGAAGCTTCGGATTGTTAAACAAAGATGCATGGCTTGAAATTTTGCAGATATCATAAACAGAGACTTGCTTATATCTTGCCAAAAAATTATGCAATTCGATGAAACGCTGTTCAAACGCCGGTCCGGGAACAAAGAAATTTATATTATTTTCATACATTTGTATGAAATTTTTCAGATTTTCCGGTCTATCCCGGACCGGCGTTTCTAAAATTCTTACTCAAATGGGTCACAAGTTGACAATATTGAAGAACATCATTAGTAGAGCAAGTCCACGAATTTCTGTGATATTCTATGAAAAACTGCGGAAATGCCGGTCGGGGAGCAAAGAAGTTTCTATTATTTTTTTCAGTTTTCCGGTCTGTCCCGGACCGGCGTTTCTAAAATACTTACTCAAATGGGTCACGAGTTGGCAATATTGAAGAACCGCATTAGTAGAGCATGTCCAAGAATTTCTGTGATATTCTATGAAAAACTGCGGAAATGCCGGTCCGGGAGCAAAGAAGTTTCTATTATTTTTTTCAGTTTTCCGGTCTGTCCCGGACCGGCGTTTCTAAAATACTTACTCAAATGGGTCACGAGTTGGCAATATTGAAGAACCGCATTAGTAGAGCATGTCCACGAATTTCTGTGATATTTCATGAAAAACTGCGGAAATGCTGGTCCGGGAGCGAAGTAGTTTCCATTATTTTTTTTTCAGTTTTTCGGTCTATCCCGGACCGGCGTTTCTAAAATACTTACTCAAATGGGTCGCGAGTTGGCAATATTGAAGAACAGCATTAGTAGAGCATGTCCACGAATTTCTGTGATATTCTATGAAAAACTGCGGAAATGCCGGTCCGGGAGCAAAGAAGTTTCTATTATTTTTTTCAGTTTTCCGGTCTGTCCCGGACCGGCGTTTCTAAAATACTTACTCAAATGGGTCACGAGTTGGCAATATTGAAGAACCGCTTTGTAGAGCATGTCCAAGAATTTCTATTATATTCGATGAAAAACTGCGGAAATGCCGGTCCGGAAGCGAAGAAGTTTCTATTATTTTTGTCTGTTTTCCTGTCTATCCCGGACCGGCATTTCCGCAGCGGGAAATGGGGAGCGTTAAAAATAACTTTTTGGTACAATAAAAGTATTTTAATTCTGTATATAAAAGTACTTATTAGTACCTTTAAACTGCTTTTTGGTGCAATAAAGGTACTCTTTATGTAAATTTATTGTTCTTTTAACGTACAATAAAAGTACTTTTTAATACAATAAATTTTACTTTTTTGTACAATAATAGTACTTTTTTATACAATAAAATTTTCCGTTTTTGTAAAGGGTGGTTAAATTTCAAGGGGCGATGTTGATTTTGAATAAGACGCAAATTATTTAGAAAATTATTGTCATTTCCTTTTATTATGGGAATGTTGGTATGGTTAAATTTTGTATGGAACAAAATATCGGCCAAATGGCCGTCGCGACCTCAGCGTTACACCTCCATCCGATGGTCCTAATTTTCGATGACGCTGCCGTTAATGTGCCGAATTATCTTATCTTTTAGCTCTTGAACTGATGCTGGCTTATCGAAGTACACCTTTTCTTTCAAATAACCCCAAAGAAAGAAGTCCAACGGTGTCAAATCATATAATCCTGGCGGCCAATTGACATCGCCACCACGTGAGATAACACGGCCATTGAATTTGTTGGGCACGACAACAAGTTGAGGTGGACGGCTCTTCAGCCATTATATCGCAAACAGCAGCAATATTTTCTGCAGTACAAGCTGTACGCGCATTCACTGGTGTTTTCACATCTCCTACAGACCCGGTTTGCTTAAATTTGTACACAATTTTTCCGATTGTACGAACATTTGGACAATTAAATTAATCGAAAAGATCACGAAGTGCACGATATGATTGAGCGCCCATTGATTTGAACGCCCATTTTATAATAAGCCTGAATAACTTTAACGCATTGCTCGATTGTGTATCTTTCCATGGTTCAAATTGAGTTAGTCTGAAATTGAGAAATGTCAAACGAAATTCAGAAAGAACTTGACGTTTAGGCGTGTGTGTTAAATTTCGTCCACATATTCACATCTGTGTAGCCGAGTACTATCTGGGTATCAAATTTTATCTCTCTAGGGCTAAAATACAGGTTGGTCACACCCATTCCGCCCACTGATACAATATTAAAATGACGTCTGCATATTCATATTCTTTTTGCCGTGTACTATCTGGGTGTAAAATATTATCTCTCTATGACTAAAATACAGTTTTGCCACATCCGCTCCGCCCCCTGATAGAACAATTAAAATTTCGATCGCATATTCATATAACTGTTGTCGAGCACTAAAAATGTCGTCTGCATATTCATATCCGTGTAGCCGAGTACTATCTGGGTATGAAATTTCATCTTTGTAGCTTTGAAAATGGTTTTGTCACGCCCACTCCGCCCCGGGATAAAAAATTAAAATTTAGTTTTCATATTAATATAACTGCTGTCGAGTATATATGCGTATCAAATTTTATCTCTCAAGCTCGCAAAAAGTATTGCCACGCCCACTCCGCCCATTGGGTCAAAAATATAAAATATATTAGCTTTCTGTAATTTCCATACAATATACTTATTGCTTTCCAAATTTTATTGAATTGGTCAACCCATTTAGACGAGATTGGGCCACAAACAAACAAACACACAAACGTTCAAATTTATAGTATTAACAGGGATGCGAGTACGACACATAAACTACAGCCCGAACAATTTTGTGATTAAACAATACTTTTTCAACTGGAAATCAATTTATACTGTGCTTAAATGAATGTTATGACCAAGTTTTAATGGACCCCAAAGTATGTACCGTATTCAAATGTTTGATTTATGTACCGAAAACATGTTACCGACATAATTCAAATCCATTTGATATATTTCTCTTGCATGTGTGTATGTGTTCATCTATTTGCCTGTAATTGCGCTTCCAAATGAATGTGTATGTTATAAGTTAGTTTGCCAATGAAACAATCGTAATATATATAAACACAATTTGTAATCGCATGTAAGTTATTGAGATTTTATGTCCGATTAGTTCTGTTACACATTGAAATTGTTTGAGTTTCTTAACGATACATTTGGCTTGACTTAATTGTATTCAAAGCCTAACATAAAACGTATGAACATTTGCCACAAAGAATACAAAATATGAACAAAGTATGCTCTAATCGATTTTCTTTATGTCGGTGTGTATGTGTGAAGGCATCTGGCAGTTATGTTTTTGAGTAGTGTTTGTGAGTTTATAATAAATATTTAACATATGTATTGGTAAACATGTCAGTTCCGTAAAACGGTCAGATTGGAGTTATTGCGAAAACGTTTAGCAAACCATCCAAAAATCAAAAACATTTGAAAAACTAATGTTTTATTCAAATGAATAAATAATCACAAAACATAGGCCATAGACCACATCAATAAATATTTTTCCTTTATATTACACATTCATGACAAGAAAGGGGATCTACGGGAGTACGTGTTTGGTCATGATTGGGCAATGTAAGGAGTTTTTGTAAAATGTTTGTGTATGTATTGTACACTATAATTTTCAGTACTATGGTTCATTAACATCTAGATGCTAAGCTATTCACTCCCAGATACTGTAAAAAGAACGTAATTATGACATTTTAATATAGAAATTCGAATTGTTAGTCGATTGTGTACCGACCGACAAAATTACAATATGTGGAAGGTGTCGAAATGTTTAGCCCTAGAGAGATAACATTTGTTGTAGGAATATACTTATTAGTATTTTTATCTATACTTTGATACTGTTTTTATGTTAAAATATACTAACATTTGTGTTGGTAGGCGTACTTGGATATTAAAAACCACGCCCAGACAAACCTTATTATTATGAGACATGTCGCGTATTGTCTGTGTAAAAGAATGCTGTACACTAGTGTGAATCGGTCCCCATACAAAAAAATTAAGCCAAGGCGGACACAAAATACGATTGAAGATTACCCAAAGACAATCTCAGAACACCAAATTTTTTTTTGATCCGTGCACCCATCATACGGCCCTAATATGTTTTATTGAGCAGACTTGTTATTTGATGTCATATCGAAACAAAACTCATTCAATTGTTATTAGCATATTAATGGCTTCGTAGTAGTAGCGTTTGATGAAACACGAACAATGATATGCATTTCGTCCCCATAGGACTCCAAATGACAGCACAGTACAACAAATTAATTATTTTTAGTGCAGGGTGACCAACAGTTTTTTTAACCTCCTCCTTTTGTGTTTGTGAATTTAAGTAAATACTTCTTAAGCAAAAGTTTCATGGTTTGGAGAGACCTTCATGGACGTTACAAGAAATGGGCATAATATGGATATAGAAAACGAAATACATGAAGTCAAAGTCAAAATTGACTTCGAAGTCAAAAGTAACTAAAGGAAAAAACGGAGGCTTCTATATACCAAGAACAACGGTATGAGTTTTGTTTCGATATGACATAAAATAACAAGGTAGCTCAATAAAACGTATTTGGGCCGTATGTAGGGTGCACGGATCAAAACAACATTTTGTGTTCTGAAATTATCTATGCTTAATCTTTAATCGTAGGGGGTGTCCACATCAAATTTTTTTTTTGACCCACACTACTGTACACCAGGCAATACTGCAGTCACTGGTAAAATCAATTTTGTGATGGTTGTCTGATTTATGCCAATAAACGCTTTTTATCCACATTTCATCGGAATTTTTTATTAGATTTACTTCATTTGTATTTATTTACAAGTTTGTAATGTACCCTACTATATTCATCCACATGCCCTTATGATCCATGGACATTAGACCGACTCACCAAATAAAGTATCTTCGGTCCACCCCCCAAAATGTACCTTGGCTTGTTTTATGATGAACCCCTAAAAAATTCGTGTCTAGGATTAAGATCCAGTGAGGTGGACCGTTTTTAAAAATGGTATTTTTGAGTTTTTCAAAGATTTTTGATATTTAACTAAAATCTATATGCACAATTTTAGTACCATAGGAAAGAGTTTTTAAAGACGCATCCAATGGTATGAAAAACATGCCCTTAAATGTCCTTAGTAAGTCCTTTTTTCAGGAAAATGCTTCAAAAATATGGATTATTAAGTTTTTAGTAGCGATATTTTTCTGAATTAAATATCAGATTTACATATATTTATCCGTAGTCGATTTAAGTAAACACGTGTTTCAGCTCTTTTCCCTAACATCTTTATTTTAGTGTATACTGTACATCTTTAATACAGGTTTCTGATCTCCACGGCAAGACCTAAATCGTCAACTAAATTATCCTTCAAGTAAATACAATTGGTTTTCTTGTGACATGGTGCAATTAAGAAAAAATATACCTTGCCTAAATATGAGTTTCGTTTCTCGCGAATTAAATAGCATTTATTTCAGAAAAATGTCGCTACTAAAAACTTAAAAATCCGTTTTTTTTTTGCAGAATATCGCTAAAAAAGGACTTGTCAGGACATTTGTGGCCATGTTTTTCATACTTGCATAATGTTGCATATATTGTCTTTAAATAAATATCAAAATTCTTTGAAAAACTCAAAAAAATACTTTTTTAGAACGGTCCAGCTCACTGGATCTTAACCCTTGGCGCGAAATTTTTTGGGATTCATCATAAAACAAACCAAGGTACATTTTGGGGGGTGGACGGAAGATACTTTTTTTGGCCCCATACAAAATGAGTCGCTCTAATGGACATGTATCTATAGACTATTGTTCACATTTGTTAGACAGTAGACATGTGTGAGGGGGCGTTTGACGAATATGTGAATATTTGGTTGTATATAGGAATTCAATTCAGGCTCGTCACGTAATTCATATAATGTCATTTTAGTTACGTTTCTATTGCTCGTTGATTGCCTTTTCAATAAAAGTCCACACACACACACATATATTCAATTGGTTCCTCGTCAGTCAACGAGCAGCTGGAATATATGTATGGCTGTACAGAAACTTATGTACATAGTGCTTTCATACATTCACTCACATACCCACTCTCTATGTAAATACAAATAAATCCATCTAAAATGCCATGAAATTTCTGTAAATATAGAAATGAATTGTAGGACATACACACACACACTCACACTAATGCAAACAAAATCTGCATATTTCTTCGTTCACCCAAAGAATACTTGCCTATTCGTAGTAATATAGTCACCAAATAAGGCGAATGGGCGCAAAAAATTGTTATCTTACATGCGTTGCTGTTAATAAGGAAAATTTGAATGTGGCTATGTCGAAGTTCAGATATCCATCAACATTTGTAAAACTTGTTATAAAAATACTGTATGAGCTGCATAACGACATGCATACGTGCGAAAAAGTTGACTGGTACATGTTGTACGAGTGCATGAAATTGAAAAGTTTACGGCAATATACTCGATAGGTGGGGCAGGACAAAGCGACCAAAAGGCCGAATTTTTTCTAGGTTTAGCAATTGATGGAAGAATGTCTATTGTTCCTGCCAAATAAGAAGTCGAAGAATACAACTTTGAATAGGACAGTATGTAAGGTGCATGGTTAAGAAAAGTGTTGGTGTTATAAAATTTTCGTTTGGAAAACACTGTGCAACAATTTAAGGGTCATTGTCTCGGGGGTGAATGAATGTATAGGATATGAAAGTTGCGTCCCTCGGAAAACATGAATAACTGTTATTTACTATTTGTTAACACATTTTTACAAACAAGTATGCGTTTAACTCGTGAAAGCGTGCACTTTCTGAATAAAGTAGTAAACATTAGGGTGTCCTTATAAAATAGGGGCTACAAACTTCATCAAACTTAAAAATAGTGAAAAAATTACAAAAGTTTGAAATTTCGAGGCAAAAAACAAACAGATATGACAAGTTACCATATTGGTTCGTAAAGGTTCGAAAAACAGGTATCAACGTGGACTTTATGAGCTATTTTGGTTGCCTAGACACGTTCAGATTGGATTGATATGTTCACGAAAGTTGTTTATCTTTACCAGGGTTACAATTTTGGCGAACAGTGTTAGAGAAAAATTTGGACTCCCTCAAAGTAATGCTCAAAAAAGTGAAAAAATAATAAATTCTTTTTAAATTTTTTTTGAAAAAGGGCAGGAATAACCATCCTTTTTGACATAATTTGTTAAAAAAGTTAGTGCGCAAAACTCCCAGCTATATTATTGCCGAATACAGTTTAGCGCTATCACGAAGTGTGAGTTAGCTGTAGGACAAAAACTGATGACACCTTTTTTCATGGGGCTCACTGATTTTGAGAATCTTTAGGGGCCCATAAAAAAAATTGGTCTCCAATCTCGCCAAACTGAGTATAAGGTTTTATTACCCTTCGATAGAATAATCGAACCTATACTATCCCGTTTTTGTATTTTACAAAAAGTCGTCATTTGTTGCATTTAGTGTAATTAACAGAATTGTTCTAATCAGCGATGCAATATTTTAAAAACAACAATGAAACATTAAACTTCAATTCGCTACACTACGTCACAATTTTTCTTAAGTTTGATTTTCTTTTGTCAAAAGTCGAATCAAAGAATATGAATAATCATATGTAAAAATACATTTGGCATAGTTCATGTCGTCGGAGAACATTTCCTCAGAATATTTTGACCCTTTAGCTCCCACCCGTATGGGACATTTTTGTTTTAAAAAAGGATTGTGTGCCCATACCGACTATAAGTATTCTAAGACAAGACCAAACTTCTTCTGGTTACTTCTATACAAAAATGCTGGACATTTTCGGCTGATATCTACTTCGCATGTACATGTTTGACATTATTGTAGATATATATACAGCTGATGATGTACCATTGTGCATCAGTTCGTCACAAAGGGATCTGAAGATGAACTAGTCATGGAGTTCGAAACGCGTCATCCTAGTGCGTGACACACTGAATTTGACCAAAAATATCAAACAATAAAAAACACTTTTCTGATCGTAAGCCGAATTTGATGTATCATTTGATACACTTAAAGTAAATTTAATATATAAAACACGATCGACTAAAACTAGCAAACAACCGGTTTGAAATTCAAAGTTACTTATGTGCAGAAAACAAATATTTTTTAAAATTAACTTGGAGTTGGTGCACAACACGAGCAGAAAGTTAGGATAATTCCATTATTTTGCAGTGCGTAACATAAGGATCGACGAATGTCCAGTAGCCGTCAAGCTAAACAAACAGAAGAACATGATTAATTCATCTTAATTATACTAAAATGATTGCTTTTTTATCACATCTTTTTTGTTACATTTCCCTATTTCAAAAAAACCTACCAGCAACAAAACGATTCAACTCCATATCTATCGCCTTATTCCAACTATGCACTTTCTTCGAGTTTAAAAAAATTTGCACTTAAACATATTTCCAGCAGAAACTCAACAAGTTGCTGGAAAAAATGCAGAAGATTCCCAATTGAAAACTAATATCAGTGTGTAATTAACGTCAACAAAATGAACGTGCCGGGCTCGCGTGCTGTGTTAGATAACTACAGGCATATTTAGCATATAAATAAAACACCCCCCGGCTGTCAGACAGCAGTTAAGGCCAATAGATTTTAATATGTGTATATGTGCCAACACGTGTGTATAAATCGACTGATGCCAGGACATGCGATGCCATACCATATGTCACGAATAGACAATCAATGTATTTAATCAAAGAATAACAGCAGCTAATATGGCTAAGTACTGTGATTACATTCATATGACGTCATAATGTATGCAAACATGAATAATATAATAGTAAATCAAAGGCAATGTTAATGCTGACGACAGATCATCATCAAGGGATTATAGAATTAGCAGCACATCAGCATAAGGCATGAGTTGGAAAATACAGCAAAAATATGTTATTTGCATTGCATCACATGAAAGAGATATGGGAGGGTTACGTAAAACACTGTAGTATTTTACTTTAAAGTTAAAAAAAGAATGAACCTTAATTATATTAAAGTATCGGACATATTAATATATATTTCCTTAAACCTATAAATTACGTTGTATCCGAAATGTCTATGATGATTATGCCACCAGTGATTATGTTCAAGTTTATACGCTTAACAAAAAGAAATTGCAAACAAACTGACATTACTACAAAAAAAAGAATACTTTAACAAATAAAGTACATTCCGCACCCACACACATTCACAACTTTGAACTGGAGTGGAGTGATTGCGGACAACTGTAAAGGACAACAAACATAGTTAAATATGTGCAATGGGCACACAAATAGTATAAGGGGGAAAATAAAAAAAAAAGAAAATATCAAAGCATTACAGATTGATGTAAAATGTGATATCTCTCTTTGCGGATGAGGTAGTCATTTCCTATTAGGCTAATATTGTCATAACGGCCCCATTTAAGCTGTTGATACATGTTTATGCTTCTATGTGCTCAAAGTTGTCTTGAGTTGTTTGTGTGTGTGATTCTGTTGCGGATGCTCAAGCTTTTATTTGGATGTAATTTAATTACCAGCTCATTACGGACGAAAACCACAATCAGTCCCAATGGTAATTAGTGCGGGAAATTAACTTTGACATGGGGTTTACTCTCAAAGTGTTATTGTCTTAATCTTGCCACCCGTCGGCACAAGTATGTGTGCGACAGCCATTATGTAGTTTTGATTGCCTTCTAAGAAGATCATAATATTAAGTTAATGGTGGTTACGAGGATCGATTAGTAATTAAGATGTTATGAGTTGTAAATCTTCATAACAACTCAGATTACGGACGTTACGCCGTAAGATAAATGAATAACCGCTGCGTAGCCTTGAACGAACTAAGATCAACTGCACAAAATCTGGTCCAATGGCGTAATTTACACCATATGCTCCAATGGGATTTAGAGGAGAACACATACAGGGTGGTCCAACAAAAAAGCACGATGTTAATTGTAAATGAAACTAAAAGTTTTCAGAGAATTATCTTAATATTTGTTTTTATAATATAAGATTCTAGCACAAATATGAGTGAAATAAAATATCAGCCAAATGCTCGCCACGGTTTCAATGGCATACCCCCATCTTATGGTTAATTTTTTTAATGACTCTGATACATAATTGAGGTTCAATGCAGTATATGTGCCCAATTATCTCATCCTATAGCTCTTGAGTTGTTCTTGTCTTATTGATGTATTGATGTAAATATTCCCAAAGAAAAAAGTCCAACGTTGTCTAAACACATGATTATGACGGCCAATAAAAACCGCCACGACGTGAGATAACACGTGTAAGAATGAAAGTCCATGCATTCGTTGTCATCCACACCTATAAACGACATACGAATTGTATATTTTTTTTTGAATTTTTAAGAACTATGTATTTGTTACATAACTGAATTATTATTTTGTATTATTTACATTATATTTTGTTAATAAACTAGAATTCTAGAATTCTGATACGAAATAGTTTAAATTACAAAGGGAAAAGGAGACAACACAACACCACACAATACATCGGCTGCTGAACGACACTGAAGAGTGACGCGCAGCCAAAAAGAGGCAGTCATTAGATAGCCGCCGACCCTAACACATCGTAGTTCGCAGTGTAGTTCCTCCAATAGTTAGCTGTAGCTTTTGCCTTGTTTAGAAATACCCTGTTTAGAAGTCCCTCAAATAAAGTATCCTTGCTGTAGAACTCGTTGTCCTTACGTATACTTTGTTTGGAGACACACTGCCTGAGGGACTCTGATCAAGTATCCTTGATGTAGAATTCGTTGTCCTTACCTAATGCTTATTATTCTTGTTTGGAGACATCCTGCCTGAGGGACTCTGGTCAAGTATCCTTGTTTAGAGACACCCTACCTGAGGGACTCTGATCAAGTATTCTTGCTGTAAAACGCGTTATCCTTACATAGTAGTAATTATCCTTGTTAGGAGATACCCTGTCTGAGGGACTCTGATCAAGTATCCTTGCTGTAGACCTCGTTATCCTTACGTGTTCCTTGTTTGGAGACACCCTGCTTGAGTGACTCTGATCAAGTATCCTTGCTGTATAACTCGTTGTCGTTATCCTTGTTTAGAGACACCCTGCTTGAAGGATTCTGATCTGGTGTCCTTTCTGTAGACCTAGTTATCCTTGAGTTTGATTAACTTTCCTTGTTTAGAGACACCCTGACTGAGGGAGTCTGATCAAGTATCATTTGCTTTAGGCCTAGGTATCCTTGAATAAAATTAACTTTCCTTGTTTAGAGACATCCTGCCTGAGGGACTCTGATCAAGTATCCTTGCAGTAGAACTCGTTGTACTTACGTGTTCTTTGTTTGGAGACACCCAGCTTGTGGGACTCTGATCGGGAATCCTTACGTAGTACTAGTTATGCTTGTTTAGAGACACCCTGCCTGAGGGACTCTGATCAAGTATCCTTGCTGTAGAACTCGTTGTCCTTACGTAGTACATATTATCCTTGTTTAGAGACACCCTACGTAAGAGTCTCTGATCAAGTATCCTTGTGAAGAAATAAACAATCCTTGTTTAGATATACCCTGCTTGAGGGACTCTGATCAAGTATCCTTAATGTAGACACCGATATTTTTTTTTTGTATTACGAGGTGAAATCATCGAAAGACAGTGTGCGAGACTTTAACACGCTAAAACACCTCGAACTTCGTCCCAATCCCGGTGGTACAACCATGAAGTATTTCTTCACCGGGATGGATAGGTTATCAAATCTCCGCTAAGACCGTTTAGGCTCTATTTAGTTCTACAAGAACGAGCCTAATGTAATTTGCTATATTACCCCAACCTGCAGGTGAATCCAACATCAACTGCATAATGCTTTCGACAGCTACTTCAGTGCTCAACTGTCGTTGTAGACACCGATAACCTAGCGTAGCCGTAGTTATCCTTGTTGAAAGCCACCCTGCTTAAGCGACTATGTTCGAACGTCCTTACCATCGACTCCGTTGACCTTGCTTCGTTCCCTTCGCTAAGACGCGCCGTTTACCTAGCCATATAGCAAACTCCTGCACCAGCCATCGGCAGCAGCTTTTCGTTCCATGCCAAATCGTCACTTCGCCACAAAGGACCAAAACCCGCTAGAATAAATCTTAATATTTGTAAGTTAGTTTAAAGTTGTGAAATTTAAATAAAGAATTGAAAGAAAGAAAATCGACATCAATTGCTTGTTCTCTCTCACACTAATAAAAGGTATGTAACGGACTCTGAACCACCATTGAATATATCCTAGCCTCAAAGAGGGAAAACTCGTCGTTGCATACGGCCATTGAATTTCTCGCGAAAAAAACCATTGTTTCGCTGGCTGTGTGGCAAGTGGCACTTTCCTGTTGGAACCACATATTGTACAGGTCCATGTCCCTAATTTCTGGAAACAAGAAGTACGTTATCATCTCGCTATAGCGAACACCATTCATTTTAACTACTGGACCGATCTCATTTTCGTTGAAGTACGTCCTGATGACGTCGTTAATCCATAAACCGCACCAAACAGTCGCTCTTTGCTGTAGCATCGGCTTTTCAACAGTCACTCGTGGATTCTCATATGCCCAAATGCGGCAAATTTGCTTAAAAATCTCCCGATTGTGGACACATTTGGTCGATTTTACTGAACAAAAAAAATCACAAAGTGCACGGAATACATTGAACATTGAAACTAAGAAATTTCAAATAAAGTTTCACAAAATATTTGACGTTAAGTTGTGACTTACAGTTGTAAGTGCATTATGGTTGGATCACCTTTTATAGTCACCACCCACTGTATTCTTCAGACATCGTTCCTTCCGACTACTATTTGTTTTGGTCGCTGACACATTGTCTGTCCCCGTACATAGGCTGTGACCGTATGTATTGAGTCGTTTGGCGCAAAATACCTTAGTGAAAATGTTTCTCACTACGTACTTCTCGTCAATGTGCACGTACACAAAATAACCACATCAGTTTGACAAATCAGTGACTTTTAAACTTCCTTTACGTTTAACTAACTTCAGCAAAAAACCTTCCACTATACGCTATCATCTACTTTTGGGCTACTCAAAATTTCGTCGAAAAATCTATCACACCCTAGCCCCACCCGAGCACATACACAGCGAATTACAAGAAGGTTTCATGTTATGCTTTATTGCCATTCTCTACAAAATTCAGACAGTAAACAGAATAAGAAACTTCTCTACAATAAAGTTGCTGTATGAAGTGGAAAAAGTCGCAAGACAAAAAAACAACAAGAAACAGACAAATAAAATGCTGTCCTTTTATTACTCTGCAAAAGTTCCTTTTGGACCACCTGCTATCCCTGAGCGACTGGAAACACTTGAATGTGTTAAAGAGATTCAAGGATAAAAACGACAATTCTGGACGCAATAACAATAAACAATAATTTATGAATGAAATAGATAAATAAATCATGTCTGCTATTGTAACAAAAAGCAAACAAGTTTATTGTCCAAATTGTGTTGGCTAAACGAATTCCCTTTTCTGACGCAAATACGCATTTCATGCGGGTAAGTTTTTTTTATTAGCTCGTTGCTTCAGCGAAAATTAAAGGTTAGTTCACATAAAAATTATGAGACAAAAATTTTCAAAGTTTATTAAAGCAAAATTTTACATTTACGAAGACAATTTTATAATTTTATTAACACTTGAATTTTCTAGCAATCACAAAACTTGTTTGCAGTGGAGCATCTCTTTCCACACTAGGATGCAAATAATATTATTAGGTTAGACACATGTTGTAACATTTTTACATAACATTAAGACTTTAATCCTTTACCATGTTTGAGGCACGTTTTTCAAAAACTCTACACAAAAAGAAAAAGTTGGCCACTCCAAGTTCACACAACAGCTCAATTCACCTGGTCCAATCAATAAAGTATTGGTATGCCCTCCTGCATGGCTTAGCAAGTTTAATGCCAAACACTTTCCGAGATGAAGCATTTACATCTATTCGTACAACGTGTCCAAGCCAGCGCATTCGGTCTATTTGAACGCGCTTGACTACGTCGATGTCGATATACAGCTCATGATTCATTCGACGACGGTACTCGCCGTTGACGATATATTGCGTAGTATTTTTCTCTAGAAAACTCTAGGATTCTGCGCTGTAGAGTAATATAGGCAGGATCACTGTCTGGTAGAGTTGGATCTACGTTGGTCGAGAGGGAGCTTTAGAGAGATGCTTGCTCAGCGCAGCAGTTTGCGATCAATACTTGTCTTTTGATTTCCAGGCTGACATTATTAGTTTTGTTTCCGGCAGAGCCAAATGAGATAAAATCATATACCACTTCAAAGTAATAGTTGCCAACGTTCACACAGCTTCCCAAACGAGTAGACTCATTGTTTGCTGAGACAAATAACTTGGATTGGTCCTCATTTATTACCAGACTACTTTTGCCCACTACTTGGCAATGCTTGAGAAGGCCGCAGTAACATCTCGCAAGTCTCGGCCAATGATATATATGTATATCATCGGCATACGCATGCAGCGATTGTCTTTTTTTAAAAGATGGCACCAGTTGTGTTACTGGCTCTGTCGTATCTGTTTCGCGTGGATACCAAACTTAGTTTTTAGAATACAAACTAGTTTCTGTCGTATCAGACTGTCGTATGCAGCTCTGTAATCGATTAACACGTGGTAGGTGTCGATTTGCATTTCAAGGGTCTTCCCCAGGATTTGTCGTAGGGTGAATATTTGGTCGGTCGTGGTCCAAAGCCATGCTGATAAGGTCCAATCAGGTTCACTAGAATGGGCTTTGGTCTATCACATAACGCACTAGACAAGACCTTGTATGCGAGAGGTAAAAGGCTGATCACGCTATAATTAGTACACACATTAGGATCGCTTTACTTAAGCACAGGACATAGATCACACAGATTCCTATCATCGAACACGCATGCACTGAGCCAAGTCGTGTTTATGAGCTGGTGCATGCACGTTGCCAGCACATCGCCACCGGCTTTGAAAATCTCTGCCCACAGTCCATCGGCTCCCGTAGCTTTGTTCTTTTCAAGCCGTTCAATTGCCGTGCTGATCTCGTTTTGGCTCGGTGGTGGACAGTCTATGCCATCGTTGATGATTGGTGTGATTTCGTCACTTAAGCTGCCTTCGTGAACGGGTAGATATCGAAAGTCCTTACATGGGGAGATTCCTAGTCCAAAACGTTAGCTTTTCAACTTTTGGTAGAAATTTTGCGCTTCACCCCTATCCCTGTAGTTTTTGATATCCTGGCTCTCTCTTTTCTTCCACATACGCTTTTTTAGCCTGAACAAGCGTTTCATCTCCCTCCTCTTCTCATTATAACGCTCCGTCACCGCACGCGTCGCTATTATCTGTAGTTTTGCCCTGTATGCAACATCCTGCTAACATTTCGCGACATTTTTCATCGTACCAGGGCTAGTTTGAGCGTGGTTTTTATAACCCAATACGGTCGTTGGGCAATGGTCATAGAATTCGTAATATACTGCCATTGGATGTCAGGAACAACAGAATTAGGGGGTTGGTTCAAGTAATTGAGAGAATTGGTTGGAGTAGGCATAAGCTATCTCGGTGGTATGCAGCTTTGTGATGCCTAGCTTCCTTTGCGTTTGGTTACGAGTGTTTTTAGCTCTACTGAATCGAGTGCGAACCTTGGCTGCAACTAGGTGGTGATTCGTGTCAATATTTGCAGCATTAAAATCTCCGAACACAATTTTAATGTCATAGGCAGCGATCGTATATTTCTTCCAGGCGCTCATAGAATGAATTTTTCATGTACTCGTCTGTGTCTTCAGTCGGGTCATGTACACAAATCAACGTTATATAAAAATATTTCGCTTTGATGTGTATAGTGGCTATTAGGTCACTTACAGAATTAAAGCGCGAGACCAGATTTCAAAATCTCTTGCCGACTATAAATCCACATCCAAGTTTCGTGTCTTTCTGTATGGCAGCTTTAAAAGGACATCCGAGGACATCCGCCATTAAGGTGTCCAGTCCAGATGCATATCCTTATAACGTTTGCGGTAGTGGTCTATATTTTGTTTGGTTCTTGTCTTTTCTTTATAGGCACAAAGCCCGATCCTAAAGGGTTTTCCAATAAGTGGTGTTATTTCGGTATTCAAAGAAAAATTAAATTTTTGAGATAAATGATTGGATGTTTATTTCATAATAAAGAAGAAGGTATGCCGCTAATAATGAAAAACAACATCAGCCAAATGGTTATCACGAGCACGCTTTCAGGACCATATCCTTTCCATGAAATTTTCCATAACCAAATCGCAAAGTGGCTGCCCTATATCCTCGATAGCCTCACGAATTTTATCTTTGAGGCCTTGAATCGACGCTGAACTGTTGGCATAGGCCTTATCTTTCACGTGGCCCCAAAGAAAGTAGAAGATCTTGCTGGCCAATTGTGATCATATCTTCGAGAGATAACACGGTCCGAAAACTTTTCCCATAAAAGATCAATATTTCGTTGCTGGTGTGGCACGTAGCGCCGTCTTGTTGAAAGAAACGTTGTCCAGTTCAATACCAGCCAACTCCAACCATAAAAAATCCTTAATCACCTCTCGATAGCGCAATTAATTCACCGAAACTATTGATCCAATCTTATTTTCGAAAAAGTAAGATCCAATGACCCCGGCGGACCATAAAACGTTGGGGATGGAAAGGCTTCTCAACAATATCTCTTGGGTTCTCCGAGCTTCAGATGCCACAATTTTGCCTGTTGATGTATCCACCGAGGTGGAAATGGGCCTCATGATTTTTCGATGGAATTTCGCATCATTTTCATGCATTTCAAGGACCCAATCAGCAAAGGCACGGCGTTGTTGATGATTGGCCGGCTTGAGTTCTTGTGTTAACTGAACTTATAAGCCTTAAGACCCAAGTCTTTATGCAAAATACGGTGTATAGCGTTTGTGGAATGGCCAATTCCAAAGAACGACGAGGAATGGTTTTATTCTTCACCTATTCCTGTGAAGTATTCGTTATCCACCTTGATTATATCTTGAACTTTTCGGCCCAAAGATACCATGCACTCCCTCATATGTATTTTGATTCATTTTATGTCTCATCAGAGTGGAAAGCATCATTATTTATTACACAACAGGTAATATTTTATGAGGTTCCCCCTCATATCATACAAACACAATAAGATATTACTATATATGTTAAACAGTTCCCAACTGGCCTAGCTGAAGGTATAACTACACACAAAAGCCCGGGAGAAACAATCTCCGCGAAGTACAGCTATCTAAGAATTGTATCCTTTAAATTATAACAAAAGTAAAACAATTTTGTAGAAAGCACAAAAAGTGAGAGTATTTATCAGTCAGTTCACATGACATTTCTGTAGTGGTTAATTTACACTTATAGAAATCATGGTAGTTACAAATTTCCGCCATTTAATTTATTATTTTTTTTTTCTCATTTTTTTCTGTTAGCGTTTAGCAAATTTATAGGTGTCATATGCCACGTTGACAGTGCCACCAGGAGTTATTTGTTGCAGGATATGTGAAAAATCCTTGACACCATACAATATACAAGAATTTATTTAAAAATTTAAATTTTTTTTGTTTTTTGTTTCACATATTCCCCCATAAATATTTACATCTAGTATTGCATAGTCATCGCTATACCTTAAATGATAGGGAAAATGCATTGAGTTAAACTTTTACTGAGATAAACACAAATATTTTTCAGATATTTCAATTTTTTGTGTATCCCCTTTCTTCACTCGAGCCACACAATCATAGTTTGGCATCAAATGATTTGCTATCCAAAAACTTTACGAAACAAAATAAACTTCCGCCAATTTTGACATCTGTTGTTCTTTAATTTTTTCGTTTATCTTTCTAACACTTTATTTATATTGCACAATTTATACATGACAGCATGATAAAATAAGCACTTGATAGTGTGGAACCCGCTGAGTTTGAAAACTTCGTCCAACTAACACAAAGAAAATGGTTGAAAGCATAAGCTCTTTCCTTCCCTTTTCAATCTCAACCAATGCACAAATACCCTTAAGTGTATGGAAAATCCAAGAGTAAATATTTATGTACAAAAAGAAATGTGTGGCTTTGTGAGTGTGTTCAGTAGAATGCGTCACAAGGATAAATTTTGTTACTATGGTATTTCAAATTTGATAGACTACTGCAGGCTAATCTTCTTTACCACAGCAATGTATGAATATGTATCAACATATATACATAGGGATAATTAATAAAATAAATGATGACGGAATTTTAGTAGGTTTGATAAAAATTGCGTAGGTTATGAAAACCAGTATTAAGATCTCAGTCAAGTAAACCGACTGATAAATACCCGACTGATAATAACCGGTTTGTAATTGAAATTACTTATGTATTATTATTTGCCTGCTTGTGGAGGATAAACGTTTGGAGATAGGACATACGGTAGTAAGACCAGAAGTTTACAGACAAATCATCAATTTTAGCAATATTAAAAATATTTGATTGCCAATTCTTTAATATTAAATTTAAAAGTTTCTTTAAAGGTGCCAGGAGATCAGTAGTTATAAGGTAACCCTCGCCGACATACAGATATCACATTCCACATTAGTTACAAAACATTTCCCCTTACCACTGCTTACATATTATGCACAATAAAAAGAGTGGCAAACTAAAGCTATTGCCAACCAAAACAATTACCAAAGTAATACTAGAACAAAAATGAATGCTATAGTAGAATAGAACAAAGGCTACTGTACTGTAGTATCATTTCATTTCAATCATTGAAATGTAAAACGCATTAAAATACAACGCATACATTTGTACAGATTTAGACACTTGCGCTTTCTGCTTATGCCTAGCATCTGCATTTCTGTTTATTGTTCACTGGTTGGAAGAATACACACATAGGATACGATTGCAAATATGGTAGTGCGTAGCCCCAACCCGTGTATCACTACGAGGCACTGGTTCACCAAATGTGTGTGGGTGCGCCACAGGAGCCTGTAAAAGAATTCTACATCTCTTTAAAAAGTTTATAATAGTAACCACTATGATTGTTTAATCTTCTTTTAGTGTTTCTCTTCGCTTTATATGGGTCAAGTCCATTATTTCCATCTGGTTTTGTGAAAACGGCGGAATTGCTCGACATTCTATGGTGATAATGTTCAATAGCTCTATGTCTTTTATGTTTATAATTTAATTTAAATCGTGGTTTCCTAAATCGCCAAGAAGAGTTGAATATGTATTATATCACTTATAGATAACCATTTTGGCAAGACTTTGACATGAAGGCGGCAACAACAAATTTGTTTAAAAAAAGGACGTACTTTCACTATTTAAGCTTTACTTCGATAGTCTTTTGATTAAGCTCAAAACAGTATTAGTTTAAAACGTGAAGATGGTCTAAAAAAAGGATTTTAAGCGTTAAAAAACAAGGAAATTAAATGAGGTAAAAACTATTTCATCTGCCGTAGGGGATGCAACATGAAACTTGAAATTTCAAGCCGACTCACGGAGGGTTGAAAAGTACCATTAATTGAAAATTTAAGTTTATCTTGCAATGACATGTTTGGTATTGGGTGAAAGTGGATAAAATTCTATATCACTAATTACTAAAATTACTGCTTTAAGTAAATAACTTTATTGGCAGTGAGCGGTCAAAGTTAAACAATTTTTAAAAATTTTGTGTGACTTGACAAAGACAGTAAATTGAGATATTTCGATTGCTTATAATTTTTGTTAGGTCTTCTAAAAGTAAAACCAGTACAGAAATTTCAGTCAGTTAAACTGACTGATAAATACCATCACCCAATATAAGATATTGTTTAAGTCTTGAGATATTGAAATTAACCGATTTGTAATTAAAACCAGTTAGAAAGTTTCAGGCGGGCAACCCAACTTACATTTACCCTTACCCTCAGTAAAACAAATAATTTTCTATTATATTGATATTATTACTCGATTTCTAAAGTGGGCGGAGTGGTACATTTGTATGGGAGGTACGAGAAGGGGTGTGGTTAGGCTTCCAGATTTATTCTCCATTACTTTATCCTGTTATAGCTTTACTAATTACAAAATTTGGGCACGATTGCCTTGGGTGTACTGATATTATTAGTACATCCCTAAAGTGGGCGGAAAGGTACATTTGTATGGGAGGTACCATAAGGGGCGTCGCTAGACTTCCAATTTTTTCTCCAAAACTTTGTCCTGTTATAACATAACAAAATACAGAATTTGGGCACGATCGTGTCGAGTGTATTGATATTATTACCCTATTTCTAAAGTGGGCGGAGTGGTACATATGTATGGGAGGTACCAGAAGGGGCGTGTCTAGACTTCCAGATTTTTTCTCCAAAACTTTATGCTGCTTAAACTTTACCAAATGCAGAATTTGGGCACGATCGCGTTAGGTCTTTTAATAATATTAATCGATTTCTAAAGTGGGCGGCACCAGATGTGTATGGGAGGTACCAGATGGGGCGTGAATAGACTTCCAATTTTTTTCTCCAAAACTTTATCCTGTTATAGCTTTACTAAAAAAAGAATTTGGGTACGATCACGTTTAATTTATTGATATTATTTCTCCATCTCTATAGTGGGCGGAAAGGTAGATTTGTATGGGAGGTACCAGAAGGGGCGTGGCTAGGCTTTCAAAATTTTTTTCAAAACTTTATCTTGTTATAGCTTTACTAAATACAGAATTTGGGGACGATCCCGTAGGGTGTATTGATATTATTACTCGATTTCTAAAGTGGGCGGAATGATGTATTTGTATGGGAGGTACTAGAAGGGGCGGGGCCATGTAGCCCATTTGCAATACCGTAAGTAGTTTTGAGAAAATAATAACTCGTGCAAAATTTCAAAACATTTGGTTGCGTCTTTCGAAAGTTATCGTGCGAACCAGCCGGACAGCCACCAGACAGACAGACAGACAGACAGACAGACGGACATGGCTCAAACGACTTAAAAAGTCATGAATCGAAGTTGGTTCAAAGAAACCTAGGGTCTAAAGTCACTCCTTCTATGTGTTACACTTTTGGCTCGTATCAAATGATATATACCCTCATCCCTAAGGGTGATGGTATAATTATCTTAATAGAAGATGTGCCCCAAAATTCAATTCTAGATTGAGAAACATATAAAATATACAAAAAAAAAGTTATAATTAATCATCCTTATAAAATTTAATATTGTTTTTGTTATGACTTATAACTAACGCCCAGTTTTGGAATAGCACTTCGCCCAAAATTTTATGAAAAAAGGATTTATTGTATTGGCCACATTCTCATGTATATTTTTTCCGAATATTTTATAGAGCCGTTTAAGAAGATTTTTCTTATATAAATTTCCTGAAAACTATTAAACAATTTTGTGTAAACTCCAATTAAAATCCAAAAAAAAAATTACATTTACATCGTTTCAACCCTTTGAACATCTCAAATTGCACTCTTCTATACATTTCACGTTATTCCTTGCATTGCCTTGGTTCACATTTCAACAATTGTCATACTCACTTATAGCTGCCCGGGATGTTCTTACAGGCTGCATTATTTTGACAACCCAAATCCGTACCAGCATACAGATAACATTCATCCACGTCCTCTTCACATGTTTTACCCTAAAAAAACAAACACACATACAGCAACGCCCCTCAAACAATCAATATCAATTCTAAATTCAATTAGTCATTTGTGTGTTTTCTATACCGTCCATCCAGCTGGGCATTGACAGTGAAAATCTTTGTATGTGTCATAACAAGTGCCACCATTCTTGCTAATTAATTTAAAACTTAATAATCTTTTCATCTGCATCATTAGTTTTTTTAATCTTTATACAAATTTTAAAAGTTATAGAGCATTCTTTTCCATATTTGTTCAAAATTTACGAAAAACCGTTATTAAATTGTCAAAATGTGCAAAATCATTGCCGAAACTTATTATTTATGCACATAAATTTAAAGATCGGAAAATTTTCTTTAATAATATTGACTCTGAAGCTGAAGAAATATCTATTTTTTTACCAATTTTGAAGCAAAATTCAAAAAAAGCCCAAAAAGGTAGATTTTTGGTAAAAAATCAATTTGCGCGACCTTTAAACCACCTCCGAAAAATCTGAAAAAATTCTCAAAAATTCTTAGGCTTATGAGTATTCAAACTAAGAATGATCCCCAAAAAATTTTTTTGAATGGGACACCCTAATGGTCATTCTCACTATAAAATTGGATTAGTTTTTTTTGAAATCCGATATTTCTAGTATTTATATAATGATAATTTTTATTGGCTTGCTTCCTATAGAATCAGAGCGAAGCAAGGAGTGTTTTCGAAATTCTTACCCTTTAGGAGTAAAAAAGGCCGAAAAGGGATAATATATATATATGTTCCTCTAACTCCCATTGAAGCACAGGGCTTCAGTTTCAGCCGTCCGCCATCCGACACGATTTTGTGCGATCGATCTTAGTCGGTTCCAGGAAACGCCGAGGTTACTCATTTCGCTTTCGGTGGAGCGTCGTCATGTTATACGTGGTCTTCCACGCGGACGACCTGCCTGATGAAAGGGATTACATTTAAGTGCTTGCTTAGCCACGTTGTCAAAAGCTTTCTCAAAGTCCACAAAGAGAAGATGAAGTAATTTGTAATTTGTTGTATTTACTGAACTCGTAGGTATAGGTGGTTCGGCTACCGGGTCTATTATGTTATTTAAGACTATGGAAAAATGTTCTTTCCATCTGTGCAGTTGTTCTTGTTCGGAGCTGAGAAGATTTCCAGCCAGATCTCGGATAGGATGTTCGGTGCGCTATTTGCGTTCAGCAAGTTTTTTGGTGACATGGAAAACAGTGCGAGTGTCGCCAGAAATTGCTGCATTTTCAGCCTCCTCAGCGAGACAATCTATACTCCTTCGTTTGTCTCTACGCACTGCACGCTATACTGTTTTATGACGTTCATTATATTTATCTGCTAGAAAATTCTTCTCTTCGGAGTTTTTGTAAGCATTGCATTCTTCTTTCACCTCTTTGCGTTCTGCGATTAAGTTCCAACTAGACTTAGACATCCAATCTTCTCTTCCTTTGGGGGTTGGTCCGATTGACTTATCTGCACATGAACGTATTGAGTTTTTAAGATGGAACCCTTTCGAATCAATGGAAGCAGGGAGTTAATTTTCGGTGGTATTCATAGCCTGTCGGAGTTGGGAGGTAAAAATGCTTCGGACATTCATATTCCTTAATCTACCAACATCATATTTCCTGGATCGGAGGTTCTGCCTGTTGTTTTGTATGGCGGCGGCACATAAACGTATTTTGGCTATTACTAGGTAGTGGTCTCGAGATTGGCTATTATCCGCACCTCATTTACTACGTACATCAAGCAGGCATTTTTTAAAACGGTGGCTGATGGTGCAATGGTCAATTTGATTTACGGTGTTATGCCTTTACAATCAGCTGCATTAGTTGTCACCATTATTCCAACGACTGATTGGTGATTGCTACCCGTTTCCTTTCCAGAATATAACATGACCGTCTGTGAGCTTGGAGACGAATACTCACCAGAACCAGTCCATCGAATTTTACTTAAACCGAGCATGGCAAGGCCGTACCTAGCATTCAAACCGGTGGTGATGTTATCGTCGTCTCTCAGAGTTCTTACGTTCCAGTATCCAATCATAGGGTTAGTTCGATATGCAAAGGTCGTCAACGAGTGTTTCGGTTTTTTCATCTGGTCCATCCAACGAAGTTTTGGTCGCCCCCTCCTGCGCCGCCCATCGAGTTTATTGACGAAGACCTTTCAAGCTGGAACATTTTTATCCATTCGTACAACGTATCTAAGCCTGCGCATTCGGTCTTTTTCAACGCGCTTGACTTCGCCGATGTCGTTGAACTGCTCATATAGGTCGGGGTTCATTCGACGACGATACTCCCCATTAACGGCAATGGGTTCCTGCGACTCCCTGAATAGATTGATCCGCTTGTGTCATTACCAAGGATTCTGCGCTGTTAAGCAAGACAGGTAGCATCAGTGTCTGGTAAAGTTGGATCTTTGTTCTTCGGGAGAGCGCTTTTTCATTAAATCGCTGGCTTAGCGTATAGTAGCAGCGGTTTGCCATTAATGGTATATGTAGTTGTCAACAGACGAGAGGACTCTTTGCTCGTCATCACTTTCACCGACTACTTAACATTATGTTATTTATGTTCAAAAATGCCAGAGTAGCAATCCCCAACTCACGGCCAATGATATCTATATCATAGGCATACGCAGCATTTTATTCCTGTTTACTGCGGCCTTCCAAGACTACCGCCTTGGCTCAGTCAGATTTTTGCTAATTTTTTTTTAAAAAGACTACGTGTCAATCAGTGTCATTCCGCAAATAGTATCAGCTTTGCGGGAATACCAAACTCAGCCATAGCATCCAACAATTTCTGTCGTATCGGACTGTCAAATGCAGCTTTGTAATCGATGAACAGATGGTAGTTGTCGAACTGCATTTCTTGGGTCTATTCCAGGTTTAAAGCCATACTAATATGGTACAATCAGGTTCGCCAGAATGAGCTTTAGTCTTTCACGTAACACACTAGACAGGACCTTGTATGCGATGGGTAATTCCGATTACGCGACAGTTGGTACATACACGTGGATCGCTTTTCTTAAGCACAAGATATAGAACACTCAGATTCCAATCATCAGGCATGCATTCCTTAAGATCCAAATCGTATTTATGAGCTGGTGAATGCATGTTTCCAACTCATCGCCGTGCTTATCTCGTTTCTACTCGACAATGTACTCCGTCATCTATGATTGGTGTTATTTCGTCACTTATGCTACCTTCTGGAACGAGTAAGGATCAAAAGTGTTCCTTTATATTTGCAGCACACTTTGAGCACCTTTCCAAAACACGCAAGACATAGAACTGTAAGATTTCCATCATCGGTTTGTATTGCTTAAACCAAATCTTGCTTATACGCTGTTACATTCTCGTAACCAACAACCTTAAATAGTTCTGACGGCAGTTCATTTGAACCCGCAGCTTTTTGGTTTTTGGTGTAATTTCGTCACCTGAGCAGCCTTTGGAAACGAGCAGAAAACAAAAATTTACTCTCCATATATTCAGCACACTTTGCTTGTCAGCAATCATATTACCTTCTCTGTCCTTCTATTTTATAAAATATCTTCATTTTACCATCTATATATATAAAAATGGTGGTAAAAATGTATAGTAATTCATCAATTGAGAACGGCTGGGACGATTTTACTCAAACATTTTTTTTCAGTTGTTCGTTATTTCCAGGAGAAGGTTTATGTGAAAGAAAATTTTGGGAAAATCTTCCGGAAAAGTCGGTAAAATCGAAAATTGCCTTTTTGTATGGAATTTTGTGTGCAATTGTTACAGAATGGCTTTTCGAATAGAAAAATGGAAAATTTTTGTTGAAAAATTCGGAAAATTCCGGAAAAATTCAAAAAGTTTGTTTTTTCGGATAGTTATTCCAAAATGACTTTTCAAATGGAAAAATTTAAAAATTTTTGGTGGAAAACTCGGAAAATTCCGGAAAAACTGATAAAAAATCGATAATTGAATTTTTGTTTAAAATTTTGTGTGCAATTTTTCCGTAGTGGCTTTACGAATGGAAAAATAGAAAATTTTTGGTGAAAAATTACGGAAAAATTCTAACAAATTTAATTTTATTTAGACGTAATTTTCAATTTTATCGTATTATTGATAATTTTGGTAACATCGTCCAATAATATTTCTGTAATATTTCGGATAATAGAAAAATTCTTGGTGGAAAACTCGAAATATTCCGTAAAAACTCGAAAAATTTAGATTTTTCGACGAAATTTTGCGCTGTTTCGCTTGATTTAATGATTTCTCTCGACGTAAAGGTGGAAAATTCGTTATGATGCTTGGACAATTTGGGATTATTATATTAAAAGATTAATCACGAAATCATCGAACAATTTTAAAATCTTCTGCATGAGAATAACGCATTGGTCCGATTGTTCAAACCCGCATTTAATACAATGCATTCCGACGACCACAAAATCATTATCAGAGCAGACAAAAGACCCTCTGGTTGCCATGCAGGACAATTCAATGCTCCCACTATAATTAAAGTCGCAGTGACGTTTATTGGGAAGAATGTGGAATCACGCGATATTGTTCTCAATCGTCGGGTTGGTAGACAACTGAGGTATGATTCATGGGTAATATGAAGCACTTCAATACCCGTTGATGTTCTGTCGTGGAGAGGATGGCTATCACCTCAATTTTAAAAATGGTCAATAGAACAAACGGTTTGTTTACAAGTCATCACTTATTTTTCATTCTCTATTTAAGTTCGAATTTCGATCTTAAAATTAACTTTTGATCGAATACATGTGCGTGCTCATGTGCGGCAGTCTACTGTCGAAATTGGAATACCAGCGTCAAATCGTTCGATGCACGATGCATTCAATTGCGAATTGCAACGAGATCAAGCATTGAACGAGTTGAGCTGACTGAAAGAGTCCAAAACTATGTGCCGCCATTAAATGCCGAGCAAAGGAACGTGTACGATTCGCTGATGGAGGTTGTTGACGATGGAACGGGAGGCATTTACTTTCTAGATGCTCCCCCAGGCAAGACATTCGCCATTTCCTTGATTCTGCCAACATTTGGTATAGTTCGCAAATTCCGTTAGCTGTTGCATCCGCTGGTATTTCTGCCACATTGTTGAAATGCACTTTCCGCTTTGAAGCTGCTGATGAATCTTCTCGAGATTGACAAGCCAACGTGCAGCGAAATTGTTGCGAGAATGCAAAATCATCATTTGGGATGAATGCACGATGGCACATAAACGAGTTTTGGAGGCAGTTGACCGAACGATTAGGGATTTACGTGTTGATTCGAGATGATTTGGTGTGGCTGTTCCCGTCATCCTAAAATCTACTGCTGCTTATGAAATTAACGCATGCCCGAAATCGTCATCTTTGTGTTACTAAAT
The DNA here is from genome assembly GCA_964034835.1 of Muscina levida. NCBI lineage: Eukaryota > Metazoa > Arthropoda > Insecta > Diptera > Muscidae > Muscina > Muscina levida. Next base: position 54,466,571 of record OZ035882.1, read on the forward strand.
CTTCAAGACAGCTACTGGCACTTGGTAATGGCCAAATTCCTGTTGATGTTTCAACTGAATTGATGACGTTCCCGGAAAATTTTTTCGAGTTAACACCGTCAAAGGAGCAACTCATCACCAAAGTTTTCCCCGGCATTGCAAAAAATTATAAAAATCTAGATTGGATAAGTGAACGGGCTATGCTAGCAGCGAAGAATAAGGTCGTCGATAGTTTGAATGTTATTATTCCAAGTCGAATCGATGGAGAACTGCATTCATACAAATCCGTTGACAGTGTGACCAAAGAGAATGAGATGTGTCAGGAACTGCGCCGCATAATTTACAGCTGACGGTGGGATTGATCATAAGAATGTTGCGGAATCTGAATCATCTTAAATTGTGCAACGGTACGTGTTTGTCGGTCAAGAAACTGATCATCAATGTGATTAAAGCGACGTTCATCAGGGGCAAATTCCGAGGAGAGGAAATCCTTATCCCACGAGTTCTTATTATTCTAACCGATCTTCCCTTTCAAATTCAAGCGAATTCAACTCCCCATTCTATTGGCTTTTGCGATGACAATAAATAAATCGCAAAACCCATCAATGAAAGTTTGTGGGATCAATCTCGAATTTTCCTGCTTTTTACAAGATCAGCCGTATGTTGTCTGTTCGCGTATTGGCAAACCGTCTTCACTGTTTGCTTTTACGCCGGAAAACAAATCGAAAAACATTGTTTATCAGATCGCTCTTCACTGCTCTTCACTAATTTTGATTAAATTCAAATAAATCACATTATAACTTGAACTAACTGTGTTTTACGTTACCTTAGGAGCGAGACGAAGTTTGCCGGGTCCGAAGTTGTATGGCAGAACAACGTTTGCCGGGTCAGCTAGTTTAGTATAGATTTTAAGGCTTTACCACTATCTCTGTACTTTTCCATAGGCTCGCTCTCGAAACCCCCTCTATACAGGCATTTTGTATTTTATTAGGCATTTTGTTGATATTCTTTTCACCTCATGTGGTTCCCTAAAAGCGCGTGTTAACTTTGGCAGCAGTATTTCCTTATATGCAGCATCATTAAATTATACACTACGTGACATTCTTCATCGTAGTAGCTCTTGTCTGAATAGGGTTTTTCATATCCAAGATTACAGTCGTTTGCGTTAGTGAAATATGATGACATTATGATAATATAATGGTACCGTGGGTCAGGATCATCCGATAAGGAGCATTTGCATACAGCAATATAGGGCTGGTTGGAATAGGCATTACCTATCTCGGTTAAAAGCATCCAGGAGTTGTGTAGGTTCCTAAGCTATTTAGGACTGATGCGCATAGTTGCTATTAGTTCACTTTTAAATGGTAAGACCTGATGTCAAAGTCGCATGCCGACTATGAATCCACATCCAAATTCGTGCCTTTTTACATGGCAGCTGTAAAAGATGTCACATTCATTTTGTCATATGCATCACTGTTCCGCCCATCCTGTATGCCGGCGATGTTAGCCTTGTATTTGTCGATGATATCCGTCAATTGGATAGAGGCACTATCTCTGTAGAGAGTTCGATTATTTCATATGCATATTCCTAATTCATGGGTCCTATTAACATTGCGGTGTTCTTCAACAGTTGTCTTGTTTTTTTGTTTGTTTGTGTTTAGAAAGAGTGGAGCCGCTGACACCACGAAGAAAGCCGTTGTGTTTAGCTTCAGTATCTTAAGTAACCTACTCCCCCGGAAGGGTGGCTCTCTGGAAGTCTTCGGGGATTATCGCCCCCGCGTACCTAAAAGACCCACCTGTGGACTGCAGGGCCGGCGGTGGTGAAAAGCAGTAGTAGGGGCGTAGTATACTTGTACTGAATCCTACCAGAGAGTAAAACTAGTGCAACGGGAGGTCAGGTTTTCCCAATGCAATTTGCAAAGGTAGAAATTGCTATTTGGTCCGCAGGAGGTATTTGAATTCCATATTCCTACAACTGGAAGAAAAATCACTGTTTGCCACCCATGATGCATTCTATAGGGGTAACAGCCTCCTCGCAAGGAATCATGTCATCTTTTAACAGCCCATACTTAAACAACATTTAAATGCAAAATTAATGCCTTGGTATCCTGGCAAGACTCTGTCAAAATTCAGAACATGGACCAAGCTATACAGTAGTATAATATTCAATTGATGAAGTAAAAAAAACAGAAACGCCACAGCTGTACTTGTGCTATACAGTAAAGCCATTCCAACTTCTACTTTTAAACGTATCTACTAGTTTAACATTAAATAATATTTGCCTGTCACACATTGTCAGCATAAGCATAGCCAAATGCCTGCAATAGACAATGCACAAATTCTACTCACTGCCAATAACAATATTTTGAATACTACGTGTGTTTCACAGTTTTTCTCACATTATTTTGGCCATAGTTTAGCCATTTTTTTCTTTTCTATTATGGACTGGTTGTCGACCATGTCCTGTATTTGGAAATACATGAGATTTGTTATGCCCATTTTGCATGAGTCCCCCTGTGCACACAACATCCAAAAGTTTTATTTGTTTGTTTGTTTTTTTTTTTGCATTTTTAGATAAATTTTTCCAAAATATTCACAACTCATATGCATATTATGGCATGTTATTGTTTTTTGTTTCAACATTGAAGCAAAATGTTGTCATTTTGTCACACGTGACCTCTATTTGCTACTACCTATGTCTATTCATACTTGATATCAGTGTTATACCGGTACATACATCCATACAAATGTCCAATAGTGAATGGACACAACAAATCCATTGCAGTGTGAATCCATCACAATGTATTGTTTGATTGCTTGGACCATGTTTACCTTAAAATTGCTTTAATACATATATGCATGAACGTCTGAGGTACACACAAAGTCTATGTACTCAAATGTGTATATGTTCGTAAACACTATGTTTTGAGCCTATGTGTTGTTGTACTAGTGTGGCTTTGTTTAAGAAGAAATTATTCTTCTTTGGTCAGATTATGTCTACATTGAGGTGCCAACTGATACTTCATCAGATTATATATCAGGAAAATGTATTCTTGTTATATGAACTCGATGTTATTTGATCTTTGGCTTATCTCATAAAAAGTGATTGAATAATAACATAGCCCTGCAGATTTTTTTTATCAGATATTTGGGATGGGGATCAGAGTTATTGCATTGCTTTAAAATTAAAAAAATAACTAAAATACAGAGTAAAATTTAAATGATGAATCGTTTGAAGTGAAGTCAATACAAAATTTTTTCCGTAATTTCAGAAAATTTTCTGTACTTTAAGATAATCATACAAATGAGAAAATTTTCTCTTTAATGTTATAATAATAAAAATTTTAATTTCTCATCAGTATAAGAAGGCAGACCATTTCCTTCTATTGGACCATTGTCCTTTCAAAAATAAACTTGTACTGCTCTTGTTTTGTATTGGTGACCTATGTATGTAAAATATGAATTTGTCTTCTTCGTTCGGTTCAAGATCTTTTCTATTATTGCTAATAGAGTTTGTTTTACAAGTGTTGTGTGAAATGAATTATGTGACAGCTGGCAGGGCGGATAGCTTTTTCCATAGTTGGCAAAACATCTCATCAGCACCCTTTGCTATGACTCCTTCACTATCATCACAAACCTTAAGTGCTAAAAGCTTTATAAAAGATTAAGAAGCCCAAAACACAATTTGTCCTTTCAAAATAATGCGGTAAAAACCAGATCACACTACACACCGAGATCCGCTTAGACCATTATGATTGTCCGTTAGAAAAAGGAGAAAGAGAAGGGGAGGAGAAAGAATGAGAGTAGAGAGGGATAGAGAAAGAAGAGAAAATCGTGGGAAACCGAATCGTCATCTTGGCTAACTTAGCCATAAAAGGCACCGCATGAAACATATTAAAGTATCGACTCTAGTGGTACCGACCGTCGCATAGTGGTTAGAATTCGCGACTACCCTCAGTCAGTCAGTCATCTACTTTTTTCTTTAATTGCCGGCCGCGTTGATGTTGTCGACAGCAATTGACAGTATAAGTGTCGAGCAGTCGGCATGACTAGTAAAAGCTTCTTAAACAAGTAGGTGCCGACGCGAGAAGCTATCCCGTACCTCATTCATGGGGTGTAAAGGGAAATTAAGTTTAGTACTCGGACTGAGGAGAGAGACTCTAGTTCATCTATATAACATTTCTCTAAGTGTCTTAGCCTACTAAGAACTATAGCGGACATGTACAAATAAGATATTCTATCGTCTCGGACTTCGCCCCTTCCTCACACACACGGCAGTAATTCGGTATGGATTTTCTCCATTTCTCTATCAGCTGCGTGATATTGCAATAGACCAAAGATCACCCCTGCACCGGACAACCATGTACGGCGTTAGGATCTGCTGTATTCGGGCCACTGCGATTATCAGTTATACAGTTCAGGTTATGGAGATCTAATGACTGCTGATATGTCCAGAGATATCGCAATGTTCTGGGACCCCACAGAGTCCATTCAACTTCTTCTTACAGTTCCCTACAAACTTTGGTTTAGACTATGCCCAACAGATCGCATTCATTACATCATGACTATCGACACAGAGGGTTATCCGCCTGCTAGTATCGACATAAAATCTCATAACACAGTAAAAATTAACATTTTTGCGATTTTTAAGGCACTGGATGCATTTCTTTCGGGTACGTTTGTTCCGCATTTTTATACCCTCATCCTACGGGTACGATACGACCCAACAGAGTAACACATAAAAGCAATCACTTTAGACGCTAGGTTTCTTTGAATCAAATTCGATTCATGACTGAGCCATATCCATCTGCCTGTCTGTCCGGCGGTTACGCACGATAACTTTCGAAAGATGCAACCAAATGCCTTGCAACTTTGTACGAGTTAATATTTCCTCACAACTACTGACGGTATTGTAAATAGGCTACAGGCCATGCCCCTTCTGGTACCTCCCATACAAATTTATCATTCCGCCTACTTAAGTAATCGGGTATTAATATCAATACGCCCAATGCAGGGTAAAGCAACGCCCCTTCTGGCGCCTCCCAAACAAATGTACCACTCCGCTTCCTATAGAAATCGAATAATAATATCAATACACCAAAGGCGATCGTGCCTAATTTATATATTAAGTAAAGCTATAGCAGGATAAAGTTTTGGAAAATAAATTGGAAGTCTAGCCACCCCATCTGGTACCTACCACTAGAGAAATCGATTAATATTGTTAATACACGCAACGTGATCATGCTCAAATTCTGTATTTAGCATAAATATAGCGGGATAATGTTTTGGATATCAAATCTGGAAGTCTAGCAATGCCCCTTCTGGTATGCCGTGATAAAACCGTGTTAAAATATAGAAAAAGTGATACAAATCTGCCTTGAGCAAAACAATTTCAATGGTCGTTTAATTAATAATACAGTTAACTGGACAAAACTTGACAGCCTTTTAATCCTATTTATAAATTACGCTTATCTAGGTCCTCCTACCTTATCAAACATTCATAGGTAATAATTTGCTGGTCTACCGGAGTATACGGCCACATTGTGACCTTCGAGCTGAGACCCCAACTTTTATCTACAGAGTACCGAACATTGACATCCCTCCTTAATTTCCATCGATATTCCTTAACTAATTTAGCTTCCGATCAAGAACAGCACCATAGTTCTTGGCCTCCATTGAGAGCTTTAGTTCCACGACAGTCAGTTTTAATGGCCTGATGTGCTTTATGTTGTATCTATGTGTAAAGAGAACCAATTCATTTAACACCCGGATCACAGGTCCTGGCTCATCACAGCAGGCTCCCATACAAATGACCGAAATAGTCTCCATTGTTATAAATACACTAGCTGACCCGGCAAACGTTGTTCTGCCATACAACTTTGCACCCGGCAAACTTCGTCTCGCTCGTAGGTAACGCCTTTATATAATAGTTAAACACAGATAGTTCAAGTTGTAATCTGATTTACTTGAATTTAATCGAAATCTGTGAAGAGCGATCTAATATACAATGTTTTCCGATTTGTTTCCGGCGTAAAAACAAACAATGAAGACTGTTTGCCAACACGCAAACAAACAACGCACAGCTGACCGTGTGAAAAGCAGGGAAATTCGAGGTTGATTCCACAAATTTTCATGTTTGTATGGGAAAATTGTGATTTATTGATTGTTATCGCAAAAGCCAATCGAATGGGGAGTTGAATTGGAAGGGAAGATCGGTTGGAATAATAGATTCGAGGGATAAGGACTTCCTCTCCTTTGCATATGCCCTTGATGATCGTCACTTTAATTACAATTTCAAAATGATCATGATCGATCCCACCTTCAGCTGCAAATTATGCACAACTGGCACATCTAGAGAGTTCAAAAATTCTGTCGAATAGTTGGTCGCCTAATACTCGTTAAATGACCTCGAAAATTTGTCATCGTTCGGTCATCTGCCTCCAATGATCGTTTATGCGCCATCGTGCATTAATTCCAAATAATGATTAAGCATTCTCGCAAAAATTTCGCTACACGTTGTGTTGTCAACCGTGAAAAGAAAGCGGAATGTGCAGTTCGATTGTGGAAGCAATACCAAAGGATGCAACAGCTAACTCAATTGTGATCTTGACCGAATTGTTGCCAGAATCAAAGAAATTACGAATGTCTTGCCTGTCCAAACGGCATCATCGAGAAAGTAAATGCTTCCGTTCCATCGTCAACAATTTTCATCATTGAATCGTACACGTTCGTTTGCTCGGCAGTTAAGAGCGCCACATTTGTTCGGACTCTTTCAGACAGCTTAGCTCGATCAAAGTCTTGTTCTTGTTGCAATTCGCGATTGAATGCATCATGCATTGAACGATTTTGCGCTGGTATTCCCAATTTCGACAGTAGACTGCCACACATTAGCACGCACATGTGTTTGATCAGAAGATAATTTTAAGATCGAAATTGGATGTTGTCGTGCGAACTCTGTGCAAATTTCGTCAGCCATCTCGTCCAACTTGTCCACCAGCCCGAAGCTTGAGAACAATATAGCGTAATTCCACATTCTCTGCAACAATCAGCACTGCGTCTTCATTTATAGTGGGAGCATTGAATTGTCTTACATGGCATCCAGAGGGTCTCTTGCCTGCTCTGATAATGATTTTGTGGACGTCATAATGCGTTGTATTCAACGTGGTTTTAAACAATCGGACCAATGCATTGTGCTTATGCAGAAGATTTTAAAATTGTTCTACCATTTTGCATTTAATATTTTAACATAATAAATTTCACAATATTCCGAAATTTTTCAAGCATCATAACGAATTTTTCATCTTTACGTCGTCTAAAATCATCAAATCAAGCGATACAATGAAAAATTTCGTCGAAAAAATCAAAAAATTTCCGGAATTTTCCGAGTTTTCCACCAAGAATTTTCTAATTTTCCATTCGAAAAGTCATTTCAGAAAAATTATCCGAATTTTTCACATTTACATCATTCAAAATTATCAAAACTTACAATAAAATGTAAAATTTCGTCGAACAAAAATTTAAATTTTTGGAATTTTTCCATAATTTTCCAACCAAAATTTTCTACTTTTCCAACCGAAAAGCCACAACGAAACAATTACACACAAAATGTAATACAAAAATTCAATTAGCGGTGCAAAATGATTCCGAAAAAATCCAAATTTTTCGAGTTTTTCCTGAATTTTCCGAGTTTTCCACAGAGAATTCTTCTATTTTCCCATTCGGAAAGTCATTTCGGAATAATTATCCGAAATTTTTTACTGTTACATCGTCCTAAACTATAAAGTCACAGTACAATATGCAAAATTTCATAAAAAAAAAATTAATTTTTTCGAATTTTTCCGGAAATTTCCGCATTTTTCAACAAAAAGTTTCCATTTTCTTATTCGAAAAGCCATTTTGTAACAATTGCACACAAAATTCCATACAAAAAGGCAATTTTAGATTTTTCCATTTTTTCGATTTTCCGACTTTTCCGGAAGATTTTCCCAAAATTTTCTTTCACATAAACCTTCTCCTGGCAATAACGAACAACTGAAAAAAAGTTTGAGCAAAATCGGCCCAGCCGTTCTCAATTGATGAATTACTATACATTTTTGCCACCATTTTTATATATATATATCTTTATATCGGCCGACCCCTTCTGGAACCTAACATACAAAATGACTTATTTTTTGATAAATGCTATTTCTCTTATAAATTTCAAACTGGTCCAGTTGGAGGACATTTAAATTTGACCAGTTTAATTACCTAGTATTAACAGACAAACCCTCAGAAGTCCGAAAGCTTAGTCACTCTCGTTCTGGTACCTCCCATACAAATGGTCGAAGTCACCCTCATAGTATTCCAACTCATATTTTTTGTAAGTACGATGAATTCAGTTATATATTGCTCAAGATGTATGCTAATGAAAATTTGACTCAGGAGTGAATACAAACTATATAGGCAGACCCCTTCTAGTACCTCCAATACAAAATAACCCATTGTTGGATAATTAATACTTCTCCCATAACTTACAAATTTACATATTTGGCCAGTTAATGTATCATGTAATAGTAGACAAAACCTCAGAAAACCGAGACATTTGACGCACCACTTCTGGCGTCTCCCCTACAAATGACCAATATCACCCTAATAGTTCAACATCCATGTCCTATTTGTAAGCACTTGTAAGCACTTTGCATATTAAGTTAAATTTTGCACAAGGTTAGAGCTTACCAGCCGTTTAAGCTCACAAACATGCTTATAATAATTCATAAGTAATTTCAATAGAAAATGAGTTAATTTCAATAACTGATACATAGGATGTGGGTATTTATCAGCCAATTCACCTGCCTAAAATTTCTGTTCTGGATTTTAATTCATATGGTATCAGTGATATCAACTGAATGTATATTTTGCTCATTTCTGTATATCTTTAGGTATTGTTGTTGTTGTGTCAAACTAGCTAACTGAAACATTTTCTCTATCTTATTCTGAGACACGTTGTCACGTAAGTATTTTAAGAAAACTAGATATCGACCATAATCACTGTTCAGGCTTTTCAGCTGTTGCAAAATTCTTAACAGCTTAAACTTGTTAAACCATGATGCATAATAAGGAATATCATAAAATGTGTTTAATTCATAGCACGACTCACTTAACAAACAGAAAAGAAGATTAAGAAACTGTAATAGTTCAGTTGGTAAAGAGTTTTGTTATATTTAATGACACATATAAGTTTTGCTCATGCCTCATGTTTTCATTCAACTTTCAGAAAATATTGAGATGTTTACTTATTTAAAAAAGTTTTTATGTACGAATGGCTCATTATATTGTTTGCGCTAAAAATAAAAAAATAGAAATACATTTAGGCCATATGAATTTAGGAGCAATCTATTTCTTGTATGTTCTTCTATGTCCTGTTTTTGAGCTTATCCCATTAAAGTCACATGCTGCCAATGTTGCAAAACTAACAACTTTCAATATTCGTTGTAGAAAATTCTATTTTGTTTTTACATTTCAGATCACCTAACCAATTTCAGTTTCCTAGTTATGGTTTAACTACTACCACTCCCTACCGTTGCTTACTACTTTCGGGGCTTGTAAATTGTTTCATGCAAATGAATAACAAATATTTATGTGTGTTGACTGTTCCTTCGTTGATACATGTGAATTTTGATGTGATTTATTCCGGACATCCATGACGCCGATTTCGCTGTTCTTGCGCAAATAAATAACAGAAAAGTGGTCAAATTTATGGTCTAAGTTGAGCTCTCATCGCATTATATATAGGGTCCGGCACTTTTGGTTACAATTGAATCTGCTGCAAGCGACCGACAGAGAATGTATGCAGATTCATTCGTAAAGTTTGTTGAGGCAACAAGACTGCTTTATGTCGAGTGCGCTTGGTTTGTTTTTGTGCTTTGTTATGGTTTCCATATTCTGTTTGTTAACGAATGTTGTTTATTGCGCATACTGAGCCAATACTTGCATATCTCTATAGATGGTGGCAGTACAATTACGAGGGTGGAGAGAAAATCACATGTATTAAAATCTAGAACATTGTATTTTTTAATACTTAGATACAATTGATGTCGAGTAACCTAAATGGCAAGATACCTTCTATGCGTCTATGGTTCTGTTAGTGTCTGTGGCTGCCCCAAGGAAATTGAATTGGGTGCGGTGGCCTTAAAAACTGTCCTTAATAAAAAAAATCTTTAATGAAAACACGAAAAAAAGAAGAGACAAAAACAAATCCACCCCATCTATGGTTTCGACCCCGCAAACGTTATAAGGGCCATTATTTAAGGATATGCACCTGTAATGTCGGAACTCTATACAGAGATGGTGCTCTCTCTATCCAATTGGCGAATAAAACCAGTAAGAAAGTTTCAGTCGGGAAACTCGACTTACATAAACCCTCACCCTCACAAAAACATAAAATTTTCTTATTATTATATTATTACTCGATTTCTAAAGTGGGCGGAGTGGTAAATTTATATGTTAGGTACCAAAAGGGGAGTGGCTAGATTTCCATAATTTTATCCTGTTATAGCTTAAAGGAATACGGATTTGGGCACGATCGTGTCGAGTGAATTGAGTGTTAGCTTTCTAAAGTGGGCGAAGTGGTACAAATGTATGAGAGATCCCATAAGGGGCGTGGCCAGATTTCCAGACTATTTCTCTAAAACGTTATCCCGCTTAAGCTTTACTACATACAGAAATTGGGCACAATCGCGTTGCGTCATTTAATAATAATAATCGATTTATAAAGTGGGCGGTACCATATTGGTATGGAAGGTCCCAGAAGGGGTGTGGCTAGACCTCCAATTGTTTCTCAAAAACTTTATCCTTTTATAACTTAACAAAATGCTGAATTTAGACACGGTCGCGTTGGTTGTATTGATATTATTAATGAATCTCTAAAGTTAGCGGAATGGTACACTTGTATTGGAGGCAGCAGAAGGGGCGTGGCTATGTGGACCATTTCCAATACCGTAAGTGGTTTTGGAGAAATATAACCCTGTGCAAAGTTTTAAAACAATTGGTTTAGTCTTTCGAAAGTTATCGTGCGTAACAGCCGGACAGAAAGACGGACGGACAGACAGACATGGCTCAAACGACTTAAAAAGTCATGAATCGAATTTTGTTTACCCGTAGAGTGACTGTATAAAAAACTTAATTTCCCTTTACAACCCATGAGTGAGGTATGGGATAGCTTCTTGCGTTGTTTTGAATTAACACGTTTTTTATTTTAGATTCACAACAAACGGCACCTACTTGTTTATCGACGAATACGAACGTCACTGTTTGAGAAGCTTTTACTAGACATGCCGATTGACTCGACACTGTACTGCGAAGTTGCTGTCGATAACATCGAGGGGGCCGTCAACGAAAGAAAAGTGTACGTAACTGGTGCCAGGAATCGTTCCACGGATCTCCCGCAAGATAGTCTCGTGTTTCAACCACTATGCTACTGCCGGTGACATTACCTCCAAGAGGAAATTCGTTGGACGTGGCAGGTGGAAAAATGTATCACATGCAGAAATGCACGAATTATCCAGTGTCATAGCTCATAGTCGGCAAGAGACTTTTCATGGGGTCCCGTTGTTTAACCCTATAAGTGACCGAATAACTCGTATCACCATCAAGGCGATATATTTATACATCACGCTTTTTTTTGTACACTCCCCTACGGAAGATAATGACGAGGACATTCAAGATGTCTGAGCGCCTAGAGGAAATATATGACTGCTCCTCTGGCACATGACATTAAAATTGTTCTGGATGATTTTAATATCAAAATAGAAAGGAAAGATTCTCTTAGTTCAACAGTCGGAAAGTTTAGATTACACAACAACACCTCTGATAATGGATTAAGACTGCTTCTCATCTGATTAGAAGACTCATAACAAGATTGATCACGCGGTAATCGATGGAAGGCATCCATCAAGCATTATGAAGGTGCGTGTGATTCGCGGTGCAAACGTTGTCTCGGATCACGACATAGTTACAACCAAGATACGCACTCGATTAAACAGTGCTGAAAACACTCATAGCCAAATGCAAAGGAAACTGACCATTGCCATACTGCATTCCACCGATATAGCCAATGCCTACTCCAAACAACTCCCTCAATAAATTTAGCAAAGACCTGCTAATTCTGATGTTCCCGATACACAGTGGCAGCATATTGCAAATTCTATGACCACTGCTGCAACGACTGTCAGACAGGCATGGTTGGCTCAAAAATGCTGCACTACATCTAAGGAAAATGATGCTGCATACAAGGCAAAACGCATATTAAGACGGAAAATGCGTCTAAGGCGGAAAAGAGTGATTCAAGATATCCTTTTGTCCCATCGTACTCAAGGTCCTGTCGAGTGTGTTACGTAAACGACTAAAGTCCCTTTTAACGAACCAGATTGCACCTTATCAATGTAAATTCAAGACCGAACAGATATTCACACTACAACAAATCTTAAAGAAGACCCATGATGCTACCTACCTTTGTACATTTTATTTTTAAAAAAATAAATCTCAACCGAAATTATTAATATATGTAGGATCGCTCTATTTTTTTCAAAGTCTGTTAAGACTAAATTAGGATTTGTAGTCTGTGTTAATTAAAAAATTCCCCCATCTCCAATTATTTATGTAACTTCAGTTAGGTATTATTCAACTTCCAATTTCACTATATACATTACCAAGAAATAGTATTTACTACTCTCACCACATCACTTCTGATTGTTTAAAAGGAAATCCATGATTGTAACAGGTACTGTTGAAATTTGTAAGGAATCTATGCCGCGAAATATGTGTCACTATGTGTATATATGTACTAAGTACAATGCAATATCAATCATACTACAAGTCTTCGTATCGTGGCACTACGTTCGTAGTTGTACAAATATTCAATTACAGATTCCTGCTGTGAAAGCATCTTGTCATGCTTGTCTTCTCATTGTATGTACGAGTACTGTATGGAGAAACATATTTAAATGTAAACGATTTTATAATAACACACAAGCGGGCTGAGCATGAAGTTTATTGTCATGACTTCTTCTTCTTCTTCTTTACTGGCAGCAACAACAGAAATTCATCTATCAGTAGCCGCACGTAGAAAACCATTCCAAGCGCTTCGGTCTTTTGCGCACTGTCATGACAGTTAAATGTATTTATGATAAAAAATATATGAAAGACGTTATATTTTATTAACCCTGCTATTATGTTAGAAAAAAAATCACACACGTTATGTTGGGGTCATATTATGACCCCATATAGTTTTATTGAAAAAATTTAAATTTCTATAGTTTAAAAAAAAAATGTTTAACGCTTGTGATCATAACAAAAAGCTGTCGTAAGAGAAATTGTGGGTCGGTGTGATGGACAAACCAGTTTTATTCATGTTATACATTCAGTAAAGGTATTTGTTATATCCTCACCCTACTCGTAGTAGGTGTCTGTCCTTCTGGTACGCACGATAACTTTCGAAAGACGCAACAAATTGTTTTGAAACTATGCATGGATTAATATTTCCCTAAATCTACTTACAGTATTGTAAATGAGCTACATGACCGCGCCCCTTCTGGTACCTCCCATACAAATATACCGCTCCGACCACATTAGAAATGGAGTAATAATATTAATACACATAACGCGATCGTGGAGAAAGTCTGTATTTAGTAAAGTTATAGCGGGATAAAGTTTTGGAGAACACATTGGAGGTCTAGCCATGCCCCTTCTGGTACCTCCCATATCCATCCGGTACCACCCACATTAGTAATCAATTAATATTATTATCGTGCCCAAAATCTGTATTGAGCAAAGCTAAATCAAGTTTTGAATAAAAAATCTGGAAGCCTAGCCACACC